>JBBPDA010130087.1:0-23559 GCA_037974385.1 Arnoldichthys spilopterus | reverse complement strand
CTTACTCAAGGGAACCTCAGTGGTGCCCAGGGACTCGAACCTGCGACCTTCAGGTCCCAAAGGCAGCGTCCTAACCATTAGGCCACCACTGCTCATGTTGTACTAGCATAACTGTGAATGTGACAAATAAACATCTTGAATCTTGTTAGAATGTTCATTGTTAATCTTCCAAATCACACACAGGGTGAAGATACACTACAGTATGAAGCTGAATTTGGCACACAGTTACATATATATTGCAATAATATATAATCATGTAGAGAAAATCTGATATCCTGACTGCTCTAACTGCAAGTCTCACAAGTAATATGGGGAGTTGTGTGGAATATCGTTCCCCAGGCCTACAGGTGCGTGCAAGTTACCTGCTGAGGGTGCGCTGGTTCTGTTGGCCTGCGGTGTCCCATCGAGGATGGAGGTCCTCCATAGCCCCCTGGATGGGGCCTCTCCTCAGAAACATTGACCCTTTTTACCTGAACAAGAGAGAAACTCACATTGTACACTCACTGGCCTCTTTATCAGAAACCTCCCAGTTGCAGCTCCACCTTGATGATCCACAGTTGTAGACTGGACAACATTTTTAATGGGAGATAGATCTGGACTGGCGGCAGGCCAGTCAAGCACACACGCTCTATTCTTAGTGCTTTTGTCAGTTTTACATGAATTAACAGAAATATTTCCAGAAATAAGTAAAAAAAAGGTGCATCAAATTCTTGACAACACAAGAAATCTGCAACAGCTTCTCATTAGGTTGGAGGGGATTTTTCGCCTGCATCCTTCAAACCTAATCCAAACTTACAAAGAACACATTTGTAGGCGGAGCATGGTTCATCTATTGTACATCAACAGCGTGCACCTACACAATGTGTCCAGAAGTTTGTAGACACCTGGTATGCAGGTGAAATCAAGGGTTAGGGAGTTTCTGAAAAAGGCTTTATGCTACATGTTGGAGAATTGCTGCAAGGATCTCGATTGAAATTCAGCCACAATAACCACAGTTAGGTCAGGGATTGATGTTGGATGATTAGCTCTATACCACAAATCCGATGGTAGGGCTGGGGTTTAGGCATTTGCTTTGTGTAAGAAACTTCTTCCTAAGAACAGTTGGTGAATAAGGCCCAGTGAAAGCTGATAATGCAGAGCTTGTGAACTGGCAGTCTGGCACATAACATTGAATACTTTTTACTACTTAGGTGGGAAAAAGATGTTTTTGACTAAAATAATCGAAATACTGGTTAAAAAAAAAATCACAGTTAGATATTTTCCCCAAATCATTCAGCCCTACCAACTACTGAGTCTTAGATTTTGCTAAAACTTCAAATCATGAATAATATTATATAATTATTTATTTGCAACATATTTTTTGTCAACTTTGTCAACACTATTTCATGGTTGTAAAACTGGGTTTAAATTATTGAAAGCATTGACTGCAAACGTCTGGATGGTGGTTTACATAGACAAAAAAAAAAGAAAGAAAGAAAGAAAAACAAGAAAGAAAGAAAGAAAGAAAGAAAGAAAGAAAAACAAGAAAGAAAGAAAAAGTAAGTAAGAAAGAAAAAGAAAGAAAGAAAGAAAAAGTAAGAAAGAAAGAAAGAAAAAGTAAGAAAGAAAGAAAGAAAAAGTAAGAAAGAAAGAAAAAGAAAGAAAGAAAGAAAAAAAAGAAAGAAAGAAAGAAAGAAAGAAAAAGAAAGAAAGAAAAAAAAGAAAGAAAGAAAGAAATGAAGAATAAAAGAAAGAAAGAAAGAAAGAAAGAAAGAAAAACAAGAAAGAAAGAAAGAAAAAGAAAGAAAAACAAGAAAGAAAGAAAAAAGATAGAAAGAAAAAAAGATAGAAAGATAGAAAGAAAGAAAGAAAGAAAGAAAGAAAGAAAGAAAGAAAGAAAGAAAGAAAGAACAGCTTGAAGGCTTTACTATGTTTAAATGTATTTACTGGCTGAGGTGCTGATGGTCTGGCCTCGTCTCTGCCTCCGTCACTAAGGTAGATCTCTCGCTGCTTAGAGATGGAGGAGGTCTTGTAGAATTCTACCAGTTTATTCAGGGAGGTGAACCTTTCTGTCCAAAGGTAATACTGACCCTTATTGTCCTTCATCACTTTAAAATGCTGCACGTCATACTCGTGTCTGTAAATAGGCAGAAAGAACAATGAACATGACCTCAAATAACCATTTCATGTCCATACAGGAAATGTAACATTTTCTTTGACACTGGAGAATTTTGTTACAACAGCTTTGAAAAACTGTTTGTGAAAGTGAAGATATATTTAATAAAACTAAGAGTGCTGCTTAAGGTTGATTTAAGGTTTAATTAAGCACCACTTTAGGCCATTTAGAACAGGCTGTGTGGCATTTTTCCTGATTATATTGTATTTAATTTACCATATTAACTAGCGCCCTCTGCTGGTGGGTAATAAAATTACAGCCAAACAGTCATTTTAAGTTGAGTATTCCTTCATGATGTGCAATTTTTATGGCCTACAACAAGCACCTTTTAGAGAACCGCCTGTTTAGAGTCTACAGTGGCATATCTTGCAAATCACATCGCTTTAAACATAATCTATTGGTCTGATACTACACTGGATAAGGACTTAAGGCCTTAAAAAAGATGATAAGCAAATATTTTAGGAGAAAAATAAACATTTAACGAACATTTTAGCTCAAAAAAGCTCATATGTGGTCAACCTTTTACTACTAAAACTACCCTGAATAACCACTAGAGGGAGCAACCTAAGCTTCTTTACCTCCCTCCCTTCCTTTCTCTGAAATCTGTCCATTTTCTCCCTCCTTTCCCCCCTCTCTTCTGTCTCTCTCCCCTCGTATCTTTCTTTCCTACATTTCTCTCTCTCTCTCTTCATCTACTTTTTTCTGTCTCCAATCTTTTTCAATCGCTCTCTATCTCTCACTTCATACTCTCTCTCTCCCTTCTCTGAGAAAGAGAGATTATGTATGTCCCTCCTCCCTATCCCTCTTTTCTTTCCTTTCCTCTCTCTCTCTCTCTCTCTCTCTCGCTCTCTCTCTCACCCTCACATACACTCTCTCGCGCTCTCTCTCTCTCTCTCTCAGCATCCACTTTCTTTCTCACATTCTCCCCATCTCACCCCCCTGTTTGTCTCTCTCTTTCTCGGTCTCTCTCTCACATGCCCTTTGACTGATTTGATGGATGGAGTTTAAACGTGTGGATGATTTATGAGAAGCAAGCCCCCAACAAATCACGCTGATCTGACCGCAGTTAGAGGGCAGCTGTTCATGATGCAATATTAATGGGACATTTCCATCTGCCAGGTGCAGTGTGTGGGCAATCATAACTGTTAGACAGGGACTGCAGGGGAACTCTGAGTACTAGACAGACAGAGTGGTGAGTATACGTCATATCCTTCTTTACACTAATAAAATGATGCGCATTAACCTGATTCAAATGTGCATCACACGCCAATGGAATCTTTCATACCAACACGGTTCGAATGCATCACTAGCCTTTGTTCCTCACACACACACACACCAATTAGCCTTGAGCCACAATGACCCTGTCTCTGATTCACCAGTCGTCCTTCCTTCGATCGCTTTTGGTAGGTACTAACTAATGCACACCTGGAACACTCCACGTGACCTGCTGTTTTGCCAGATTCAGTCATCTAGCCATCACAATAAGGCCCAACTCGGACCCTTACGCTCAAACATTTTTTCTACTTCCAGCACACCATCTTTAAGAACTGACTGTTCACTTGCTGCCTAAACAATCACACCCCTGGCTGCCTGTATATAGTCACTAATTTTTCAAAACATCTACATAATACAGTCACTAAGGTGTGAACAAAGTTCTTCAGGGTTTTTACCTAAAATTTCCCTTTAAGAGAAACTAGCTGCGTTTACATTGATGGAGGCAGGAACCGGGGGCCTCTATCTACAGTGCAATCATAGCCATTATACTCTCTACACCTACCAGTGAACCTACACGTGTCCTCTGAGTTTCCCTATGTAATAGAAATGATGGTAAAATATGGAAAACCTGAAAATATAAGGATTCCTCTGGAACTATTTTGCCTTACCAAGCCCTGCACGTACCTCTCTATATTTAATTATGTGTTTTAACAGAAAAAATATGGCAAAATATCATAAAATATCTTCTTTTATTACAATTTAACACAATAACTCACTGTGAGAAAAAAAAACTAACACTGCAAATTTCTGCTGACCCTGGTTCATATAGACACGCGCCCTCTTGACCTGCACCCACCTGACGGATATGGAGAAGTCTCCGGGTGAACTTTGGCTGCCGCGGATCAGAAAGCCTCCAACTTCTCTGGACCTCAGAATGTCCTCGGCTGAGTTGCGGCTGGCGCTTTCCTGGAACCAGCTAAAACGAGATGAACTGGATCAAATCTAACATATTGCTGGTTATTCAATGAGGGTTGTTGGTTTATCACCTTTACCTCTTTAAAATCAATCCTTAGAGTAATGTGTGTCCATGTGCATGCTGGTCATGGTGAAATGGGTGGAATCTGCAGGTGAAACTGGAGCCGTACTATGATTTCTCTCACTATATAATTGTTTTGACTTATTGTCATTGTGAACACACTCAATCAAGTGCACCACAACGAAATGTGGCCTCTGTAATGAACCCATCTCACATGAAGCAATGGGCAGCTATCAGCATTGCCCAGGAAGCAGTGTAGGGTTATGGTACCATGCTCAAGGGTACCTCAGTGGCACCCGGACCAGGACCTTCTGTTCACAAGGGTAAGGCCTCAACCACTAGGCCTCCACTGTCATTCACTGCTTATGTTAAGTGTTACTGTAAGTAGTAGAACTGCAGGCATAAGCACCCAACTCTCAATATTAAAGATTACCTAGGCACTGATCTGTCCACGTAGTTTGTAGGCACAAAGCCCTCGTGGCCATGCATTTCAGCCTTATACCACTCATCCTGAATTCCCAGGATCTGAACAGAAAGACAGAAAAAGTGGCCATTAGTCTTGGTGAACCTTGCAACACTGCTACAGTTTCATTTTTACTTTTCAATAAAGTCATTAAAAACACATGGGAAGGTCAAGTTACCATAAAACAGCAATGTATACTGATCAGCCATAACATTAACACCACAACATTAACGCCACATGCTGCTGAAGCTGATTTGACCGTGATGCACTGTGTGTTCTGGCCCCTTTCTATCAGAGTCAGCATTACGTTTTAAATCAGGATCAGACCAGACAGGCTAGCCTTCAATCCCAGTTGTCCTTCTTGGATCACTTTTGGTAGGTACTAACAACTGCATACCACAAGACTGCAGTTTTGGATCATTTTCGCTCGCCCATTTTTCCTGCTTCCAGCACAAGAATTGACTCATCACTTGCTGCCTGATCTATCCCATCCCCCTGACAGATGCAATGTCCACTTTACCTTTCAGTAGTTATAATGCTATGGCTAATCAGTGTATGTGCTCACTTTTTGGGTAAGTAAATTTGGCCTAAAACTATTGATAAACACACAAATATTGCCCCCAGAGTCCACTGCCAACCTGAGGAAGCTCTGTGATTAGGCGTTCTTTCACTTTTGCACTTCTTGTGACATGATCAAACATCTTCGAACCAATAAACAACACATGACTGCTCATATTAACATCCGAGTCCCCAAACTATTGATCAACGGTCTTTTAGCAGGATCACACACCCACAGATGTCAACGCTCAATCATTGGCTACCTTCAGTGTGTCTCCTTTCCGGAAGCTGAGCTCATCCTCTGCTTTGCCATTGAAGTCAAACAGTCCTCGGGCCTCCATGGCAACGAAGCTGTGGATTCTGGACCAGTCCCAGAGAAAAGAGAGAGAAATAAGGACGTTAAAAAAAGCACAATGAATGCGGAAGACCCTGCATGCAGCACCCAAAAAAATCCCCCAAAATTGTGTTAACCTCAGCTCTATGACGAATGACAGAGGCCAAACACCTGCACTCGTCTCTGCTGTCTGCTGGGCTTGTGTGCAGTGTGCGTGCGGTTAGTCAGCCATTCAAGCATGTGCAACTAACCAAACGTGGAGAAAAAAATGGGCTAAGCCATTTTTTTTTTAAACCCATAGGCTTGAATCGTTTTATCTTCGTGAAGGCCCTGCTGTTGAACTTCACATTCACTAATACAATTTGGATGATTTTATGCAGCAAAATCAGCCATGATTCATTTTTACACAACCTGTTTTTTCCCTTAAAATGAAACAGATAACTTTACCTTTAAGGATATATGTAAATGGGCTCTCTTCTGATTGGCTGCTCTCATTAACAAGGCAGTCCGGGCTAATAACTTTAGGGTGAGTGGGGCTAATGTGGTGCACATGCATGACATCACAAAAACAATAGGCCGGCTTTGAAGCCTATTAATCACAGATGGAGTGCATTGACCAATAAGTGATGTACATATTGAAACTTCTTTATATATGTTTTGAAAATAATAAATAAATAAATAAGGTAGTATAAAATTTGTGCCGTAAAATAATAATAACCTCATACTTTTTTTTATAGGAAGTAAGTAATATGTAGCTGTATTTTCCCAGTAAAGATTTACTTAAGAGCAGTTTTGACACTAAGGCTCAAGAATTTTGGTGAATAAAGTGACATTGGGATGGAGATCACCAGGGATCACCCAATACAATAGTACAGCATACACAGGGAGTGATTTGATTTTTATTGTGATTCTCCAAGTATCAGGATTCTATAAATATCCTAATTTGATATTATGATTTACTATATTATCATTTTAATGCACAATTTTAATGCATTCTAATGGGTGGGATTTGTAGGCCAACAATAATACTTTTCAATAATAATAAAATAAACAATGCATATTTTTTTCTACCTGGATTAATACAATTAATTAATTAATTATATAGAACGACTTATTTCTATAAGCTTAAAAATGAGGTAAAATGAGAATTTTTTTTTTTTTTATCACTGTATTCCAAAGTCACCCAAACATTCGACACAATAATTAAAATATTGGTCAAATCTAAACATCTGTCTGAAGCCAGTATTATTTCTCCAAGCAAATATTTGACAAAACCAACTTTATCATCATGTGTCCCTAATTTTAAAACCAAAAAGAAAAGTTGAGTTTTACCTCTAAAGCTTTACGCCTCACAAACTTCATTCAACAGCTACACAGCTGAACTGACGTCTAATTAAATGTAGTTTACTCCTTATAACATTTACCCCCCCCCCCAAAAAAAAAATGCAATGCTAGCATAAACGATGCAGAGTAAATTTAAATACAACACAATTTTTGAAAAAATATTTAAGGTACATAAAAATCTGATGCCATGCTCAGTCTAGTTTCGCTTGACCCAGTTTGCATACAGCATTGCACATGCCCATGTCCCCTTTACCAAATAAAGTATAAAAGCCAAACTTCCACCAGCTGCGTCTCTGGTACTTCCTCCCCTGTAACTGTTATCACTAAGCCAAGTTAGAAAATTATTTGCCCACACCACACAGGATTTCGCGCTGCCTGCCAATGTGTCAGTAGATTAGAGTGCGCCACCTGTGGGATTACAAATGAATAGCTATTTTTCACCACCTTGAATTCCAACATTTCTAGATTTAAAAAATGCATTGAAAATCAATTTGTGGGTTACTATGGCGATAAACAAATCATCATAGGTGAGAATCGTAAACACATTTTCCCCCAACCGCTACGTTCTACTCAGGATCTCAGGCTCAGATCTCAGGTTTTAGGTTGAATGTCATTCTGCTCTGTTGACTCCTCTGCTGAGAGATGCTGGCTGTATAAGGAGGTTACACTGCACTGTAAGCTTGAGCTACCACCTCTGGTCCCGTTGGCTTCGCTTTGGCCTAATTTGCAGGCGAGTCTGGTTTGCTTAAACACAATTATTCAAGACATTTCTACAGATTTTCAAAACGTTTCTACATTTTAGAAATACAGGAAGCACCATAAGAGTCATGCATCCTGTAAAACACTAAGCTTTACACACACACACACACACACATACATGCATTTGCAAGAAAGCCATGCTTGCACTCTTCCTTTGAAAGGAAATCCCTCTTTTTCTACCCCTTGTTTAAGGCCAAAAGTGTAAACACCTGTTTACCACGTTAACCTGAATGTTCTGACAAAACTGCAAAGCAAAAGCCAAACAAGACTTTTAAGGCAAAGCGTGCACTGTCAGCACTTTTACCAGGATGAATGTGGTCAAACTGATTCAGTTTCGTAAAAAATGTCTGTGTAAAAATGATCGTAATCGTAGCTTGTAATCGTAAACGTTACTGTGAAGTGCTTAGTGGAGTCATTGCTGCCTGAGATGAATTGTTTAATGCAATGTCACAATTTCTAATCAGCTAGCTGACTCATTTACACAATGCAGTGTTACATTGCCCCCCGACCTGGATCCACCTCTAAACTGTCCTCAGAATGGCAAATGTGTTACTCGCTTTTGACACTGAATTTTGTTTTTTGTGTTGCTGTGTATGGAAGGTGCACCCTTGAGGGAACCACCCCTAGCAAAGTGTGGGGTGCCACCTTTGTGACAACTGGAATACGTCTAACGAATGTTTCTGCACCAGTAGACTTGAAGCACTTGTAACGAAACACCACAGCTTTTGCCACTTTTTCCAGCAGTAGTGCCCTGACTGATCTGATGTGTCTTGTGAAAAGGATTGTGCCCGTCTGCTGTCACTTTGGATGCAAAATATGGGTGTCAGCAGCTGTTTTGCACATTCAAATCCTGTTTATGGAATAAAGCAAAAGGGGAAATTATGCAAATAGTTCCTGTCGCACGAAAGCGGTAACCATAACTCTAAGCATTTTAACGGCTGTTTCATGATAAGCAGGCCAACATTTGCTGAATTTATGCTAAAATTAAGAACAGGTCACCTTCTCTTCACAGGTGCCAGAACCTAGAGAGATTAACACATAAACCTACAGCTTCCACAGTGTACACGCTCACTGATAGAGCGATATAGGACCATGAGCAATACGAATGCATTGGTAAAAATGTGATTTTTTACTTTAATTATGAGCTTAGGATCAAAACAGCGTCTCGCACACGGTTTAACCCACATACAACCTATATAGTTTCTTTGCCAATGCAACTCTTACACCCGCTGCACTCTAGACATGGCAACTTAGCACCTACATAAACCTTTCATGACAACCTACGTAACATTCGTAAAGGTTTTTTTCCCCAAGCATTAGTTGTCATGATATTTCCTGCGGTTAACTGACATGTCTGTATGACAACCAACGTTTGCCGGAATCCGCCTTGATGAAAGTAGGTGCAGATTTATGTCAGTCAAAGGTTTTCATAGGTGTTATAAAGCCTTATAAATATGGGCCCTCTGTGACGTGTTATTGATGTCAACTGGCCTAATTTATAGACTGTATCAGGTTAGACGTCCCATGTCTCAGCCCTAGTTATATGCCACTAAATCTCCAAAGGTTGCAGGTAAAATCTATTTTTTATGGGTCTCCTGCAAAGTTACAGTTTTGGAAGATGTTTTCTGATACATAGTGATACATAAATGCAAGCGTGGGGCCAGTCAGTGAGAAGCCGTGTGCCTTTCTTTCCCAAAAAGTGATCATTTCAGCACTAGGGTGATGTCATACCTAGGTCAGCTTTTGTCCCTACTATTACATCATTGACCACAGTAATTAGGTAAGCCTGGTTTGTCCTTCCACCACTGCCCTGCATTTCCACTAGCGCTGCATGCGATAGACAAAATATTAATACTGCGATTATACTGCTTTTACTATATTAAAGGCCCTGTATCGTCACTTTAAAGAGTCAAAAGGCTTTAAGTGTTTGAACATTGTTAAAGAGCCCATATCTGGCAACTAAGCAGCTCATATTACAACTCAAATCATAACTTTTGTGACCTCACAAAACCAGCACACATTTTTTATTCAGCTTAAGAGTAGTTTAGCCCCTCCCATTCATGCCAAAGATGGGCTAGAAGGCCACTTCAGTGTTCCTACTAGCGGTAAAAATGCCCATGAGAAATCTCAGCGGAGCTTCCAAGTGGGTAGTTGGTCTTAGTGAGAGCTTTTCTTGTGGTGAGGGTGCTTGCACCTGGGCCTACCCAGACTGACCACATTGCAAGCCCTCACTCTCCCTCAACACTCAGCTTGGGCATCTGTTAGCTGTCTTAAAAGAATTGGTGGTTAGCGTTCTCCTCCAAAAGTGCTGTGCTGTTTGAGGGGTTTAGCAACAGTAAAAAAAAAAAGAGGTGGAGGTGGAGGTGTCTCAGAGGAAGCAGGTGTGAGCCTTCAACAGTCAATTTTATTTGTATAGTGCCTTTTACACAAAGCAGCTTAACAAAGTCAGAGTCGAGGATAAACTCCCTAAGCTTGAGGAAGAAACCTTGGGAGGAACCAACACTCAGAAAAGGGGATCCCATCCTTTTCTAGCTGTAATGAAATAAAGAAAATGAAAATGTCTCCGTTTAGTGAGTGACATTTGTCATTGTGAACACACCATTGCACAGCATACAGTGCACCACCAATGAAATGCAACCTCTGCATATGGCCCATCTGTGTAGGAGCAGTGGGCAGCACCTGAGGAGAACTGCTCAGGCCAGTACCTCGCTCACAGCTACCTCAATGGCGCCTTTACTGGTCTGGGATTTGAACTGGTGACCTTAAGGTCACACGGGCAACTTCCTTTACTTAACACCATGACTGCCCCTGTTTATAAAGTTGGCATTCGTTAAGATTCATAACTTTTATAGCAAGGGTGTGGGCAGCAAACGAAGCACATGGAGGTGGTCCGTTGTTGGCAACCTAGATAGATGAGCAGGAGGCCGCACTGATGGATGATCAGTTTAAAGGCTGTTTAAACTTCCCAGTATTGGCAGAATCGCGTGACTGGACAAGATTGAGCTAGCAAGTGGAATTGGACATGACTAAAATTCTCAAAAGAAATTGTGATTGCAATTTCTTTTTGGGGGGAAGGTCAAAGCACCGTGTTGACCCACCTCCTACCCTCCCACCCACAACCCTTACAACTCTAAAATTGATATTTTACAGCTAAACTATGAAGATCAAATGCTTTATCATAACACAACATAGGGCAGAAACAGTTTCAGCAGTGAGGACAGATGAACTGATAACTGTGTCTTACGTCTGTTGTGTTGCTTGCTGGTTGGGGAATGTGGAGGGAAGAGTGTTAGTGGATCCCACAGGCCATCATTACTGTGCCTACAGCAGAGGAGAGGAAGACAACATTACAAGCAGTTTGCATATATTTATGGCAAGCCTGTCACAACAACACCTCTCAAATGGAGAAATTATATGAAAACGTTCCCAACTTTCAATGTAAGTCCATATAATGTGATGTTTTTCATTTTGGACCACTTCTATTGGTCCATTCATCAGGACATTTCGACAAGGCAGCCGACAAGCTGTGTAAAAAGGCAATGAAAAACAACAAAAATGGGAAGACAAGCTTTTTTTATCAGACAGCAATTACACACACTACCATTACATTACCCAGCCTTCACTCCCCACATGCATCAGGGCGCATCAGTGCCCATGACCCTGTCACCACCTCACCAGTTGGCCTTCCTTGGAACACTTTTTGTACTGCTTACCTGGAACAGTCCACAAGACCTGCTGTTTTGAGGATGCTGTGACTCCGTCGTCTAGCCATCACAGTAAAGCCCATTTCAAAGTGGCTCAGATCCTTACGCTTGCCCACGTGTCTGCTTTCAGTACATTAACTTCAAGAACTGGCTGTTCACTTATCGCCTAATATATCCTGCTCTACTGACAGGTGCCATTGTAATGAAATAATGAGATGGTCAATGTTATTCACTTTACCTGTCGGTGGTGTTAATGTTATGGCTGATCTTTGTTTTTTGGGTGATCTAACACCACAATGCCAGATATACTCATCCTAACAGGATGCCACTACCATGTCACTGCTGTGCTTAGAAAGGCCCACCATCAAAATGATATCTGGCCCTGTGATCATATATATATGCAGATGGGGTGTGACACACACACACACAAACACACACACACACACAAACAAACACACTAAAATGCCACTGCAATGCCAGTGTCACTACTGTGCTGAGGGTGATCCATCACCTAAATACTACCTACTCATTGGCAGCGCTGTCAGGGTCTAACCCATAGATAAAGGGGTTCGGGGGCTTAAAGGGGGCTTACAAACGATGCAGAGCAACAGATGAACAATCTGTAACTGGCGACTACAAATTACACCTGTATGATCAGTGCAGTTGATGAAATGGACCATGAGTGTAGATACAGTGGCTTGTGCGTGTGTATGAAAATATATATAATGATGATAATACATATATGAAGCAGTGGTGGTGTAACAGTTAGGGAGTTGCACCTGTGATCTGAAGGTCACCGTTTCAAATCCCAGACCGCAAGGTACCGTCCCCAAGCACTGCTATTTGGGCACTGCCCACGAATGGGCGCTGCTACTACACGAATGGGACAAATGCACAGGCTGCATTTGGTTGTGGTAAATCCAGTTTAACTCCTGTTAAAAAAAACAAACAGCATAGACTCTAGAACATTTCTCCTGATTTATAAGAAAATGAGCAAACTTGCCAAACACATCTTGGCTGATCCACTAGATTTGGGAAAACGTAGCTGTGCGTAAGCCTTTTAAACGTTTAGGTGCCACTCAGATCGTAGTGGATTCTTCTTCACTACAACGACTGGCCAATCTGTCTGTATTCACCCAGCACAAACAGCGGCAGATCACCTATTGCACTAAAAAGGGCTTGGAAAACAAGAGGCCTCTTCAGAGGATAGAGTGAATGGGAAAGTTCAAGAGGAAGAATGCATGACATTCCAGCCGAAAGAGTGTGATGACAGACCTCCCGTTCTGCACATTTCTAAAGCTTAATCTCCGTTTGCCAGCGCTTTCATTCCACCAGGGAACAAACAATTAATAAATCATAGGCCTAGAGCGGATTTGCTTAAAAAGGCCCATATACGACATATCAAGTGAACGTGTCATTGTGAACACACTCATTCACACGAAGTGCACCACAATGAAATGTAACCTCTGCTTTTAACCTGCAGCCTTCTGTTGGCAAACGCAAAATCCTAACCACTAGGCCACCACTGCCCAAACAAGGGTGAAATCCAATCTTTTTTTAAAATATGAAGGGAATTTTGAATCGTAAATCAGATCAAATTGCCCCTAATTAGCAGGTGCTAAAATGTGCTAAACACTTTCAGATTCAGGGCAGTGGTACTGTAATGGGTGGGGAGTTACGCCAGTGATCTGAACGTCGCCGGTTCAAATCCTGGGACTGGGATTTTTGATCAGCCATAACATTAGGACCACCTGCCTAATATTGAGTAGGCCACCCTCATGCTGCTGGAACAGCTCTGACTGTGGTGCACGGAGTTTTCTAACCCCTTTCTTTCAGTCAGCATTCACTTTTTAAACCACAGTAGCTCTTCTGTGGGATCAGATCAGACGGGCTAGCCCTCACTTCCTGCATGCATCAATGAGACTTAGGTGCCCATGACTCTTTCACTGATTCACCAGTTGTTCTTCCTTGGATCACAGTGGCAGTGGAGGCCTAGTGGTGAGGACGCTGCCTTTGGGACCTGAAGGTTGCAGGTTCGAGTCCCGGCCCAGGCACTACTGAGGTACCCTTGAGCAAGGTACCGTCCCGCTACACTGCTCCCCGGGTGCTGTTGGTAGCTGCCAGCTGCTCCACGTGTGAGTGTGTGATGGGTTAAATGCGGAGGTCACATTTCGTTGTGGTGCTTGAGTGTGTTCACAGTGACAATCACTTTCTCTTCACATATTTAGTGGTTTGCGAAGCTGTGGTTAATTGAAAAATAAAATTGACACGAATTGTTTCTCGTCCCAAATATAGTGCATTAGCCAAGATGTGTTCGGTGTGTAAAATGTGTTTCTGCAGTTTTGTTCTGGGGCTATGAGGGTAAAGTAAGAAGTAATGGAATCGTGCCACATTTGCCTTTAAACTCCGTTTTTCTACAGGGACTAAAATGTGTTGTTGGCTGATTACCTACGTTTGTCTTGAGGCTAAATTAGATTTTTAATCAGGCGATGACTTTTTCTTAGCTTTAGCTCTCAGCTTGTGCAGTCATTCACACACAGCCCCCAACAATGATGACCTCAGCTCACGGTTGTGCATCTACAGCTAAGACACAGTCTTCTCAAGCTGAAGTGCCTGTGTGAGTGTGTTTGCACTATACAGTATATTGTACATAATAATAATTCATTTTATTTACAGGTGAATATATTTATTTTATTTATTGAATATATTTATATTTAATAACCAAAGCTGCAATGAATTTAAAGAATATGCAAGCTTTAAAAATGTTTTAACCTAGATTTAACAGTTATCTCATTAATGGTGCGTAAGTCTTGTGGAAGGGTAATCCAAAGACGGGGTGGGGTGGGGGGTTTGGGGGGGGGTCAAAACTAAATGATCTGGATCCCATGGTGGACAAACGGGCTGCTGGCACAACGAGAAGAGTGGCAGAAGAGGACCTTAGAAGCCGAGAATGGAATTTGCACACCGATTAAGTCCTGAAGGTACCGGGTGCAAGATTATGAAGAGCCTTCAAAGTCAATAAGAGAATCTTGAAGTCAATGCGATATTTGACAGGAAGCCAATGGAGCTCAAATAAAACTATGTAATGTCTTCAATCATGGGGGTTCTAGTAAAAACACGGGCAGCAGAGTTTTGTACGAGCTGCAGCTTGTGTTTACTAATTGTGTCTGTGTGCAGAGTATATGATGGCAGAGGGCGACAGAGGCAGCGTGAAGGAGGAGCCGATTCGTCAGTGTCCAGTTCCCACACCTCGCACCTCAATACCCTCACCTGCCGCCTCCCCGTCCCTCAGACACAAAAGTAAGCCTGTGTGTATGTGTGTGTACAGTGGGGTCCAAATGTCCAAGACCACACTGAAACTTGAGGGGCTTCTTTTAAGCTAGAAATGAAGCCGAAAGCTTTAGAACTGTCAGAAATGTCTAGAGGAAGGAGTACGTGTACAATGCCGAGAATTCCGCACTACTGCTGGGTCACTGTTCATCTAAGCAAATCTGTAACGTTAATCTTAAAGCCTTTGTACAAAAAGGTCAGGAGCCTTATCTCTTCCACTGAAGTACATGTTCAGATGACTCTCTGGATTTGCTCTGCTCATTAGAGGCTTTTACACAAACCTGTGGACTCTGTGCCATCTCGACTGCATGCTGATATTAAAGATATAAGATAGACACAATAAATCAGAAGGGGCCCAAATCCCATCCTGGAGATACACCACCCCAGATACAACACACCTGGCTCTCATATTCAGACACCCCTGAGGGCCTTTATTACCTGGGGTAGGTGTTTTAGAGGAGCTAAACTCAGCATGGTTGAAGATCTCCAGGTCTAGAGTTGGACACCTCTGCACTAAATGCTTAAAAATGTAGAAATTCATGTAAATATCCTAGAGATTCTACTTTTCACTCAAATTGTTCAACATATATGTTGAATTACACAAAGTAGAGACATTTCTGCTTGTGGTTTTAGACATTTAGACCCCACTTTATATGTGACCTGCCTTCATCATGTGCAGTGAGATGCAGTGAGTATGGCTGGGAGCCTAATCGAGAGCAGGTGCAGTCTGGCGTGTTGGCCTGTTTTTCCCCTCTCTTGGAAAGTGTGTATTGCTGTTATGTCTGTTACTTTATTGTTTTGGGCTTTTGTTTCGAAAGTACGTCTTAGTTTTACAACCATTTATTTCCGACCCGTTCTCACCACAGTGATGGCGTCTTCATGTCATTTGCCACCATAATTCGCCTTTATTTACTCTCTTACTTAAAATCATTTGTACTGATGATTCACTGTGTGCTCCATTGTATCTGCTGAGCCAACTGTGACATTATGGAGGTCATTGTCCTGAGCAGGATCCCTCCAGTGAAGAAGCTAAACTGTCTTTAGTGTATGTTTGTATGTGATTCACTTCTCCTGATTCCGTAAAGCCAGTGACCCTTCTCTCTTACTGGGATAACGCTGCAGGTAACAGCAGCACCAAGTGGTCAAACTGTGTACTGCAATTGTTACTGTATGCTTCTGACCACCGAGGCAATAATTTTGTGTTACTGTGCACCTCCATTGGCCTCAAAATGTATTCAGATAGTTGGCCATACCTAAAATGAGTTTAGTGTATTGTGCTAAGAAGTAAAATGTCCAAGCAAAACCACTTAAGTATTTATGCAGTTAAACCCATCGTTTTCTTCCGGTTTTTCATTAGAAATTATTTTAAATGTTAAATATTATTTTGAACAGCCCCAGACTTTACCTTTTCCACTTCTGTACTTTTACACTTAGTGTAGATCTTCTGTAGATTTTCTCCACACAGAGTCGTCATCAGCATCATGTTGTGCTAATGGGGGTTTTCTCTGAAGCCAATAGCATTGTGGTACATTTGTTTTTATGAAACGAGAGCATCATTAAAGCTTACCAGTAGTCAAAGTGTCCAAATACTTTTGGAGCCCCTGTATTATGCAGTCTTCAGGTGGACCGCTGTTGCTCTTGCTCAAGCTTGATTTAGGCATCGCATCTAGAAGATATCATCGCCACCGAGATGGAGAAAGACTGCAGAGTGTTATAGTACAGCACAGTGCCTCTTAAGGTAAGCGTGCAACAATCCAGCTGCGTCTGGAGTCCCTGTGGTCAGGAGGACTGCTGAATTAGGGGCTTTTGCCGGGGCTGCGGCGGCATTTTCTTAATGATCTCAATTTCAACGAAATCTCAGAGCGTGTCTGGGCAAAATGGATGCTAGAATGCATCAGTGCACAGCGTGGGTGCAGCTCAGTATTCAGTAGAGCGACTGCACCTACAGTCTCTCCAGTTTCTTTTGACTAAGTCAGTTTAACCCCCTTAAACCGTAAGTTTGTTATTCAGTTATTAATCACAGGACTTATGATTCAGTTCTATAAACCATTCCATAACTGCTATGAAAATAATATGTAAGGTGCGTAACTATGACTGCGAGGGGTAAGATTGTGGGCCACATCCTGCAGCTTTGAATTCAAAGGAGAATGAAATGAAGAGAGTGATGAAAACGGAGGAAATAAGAATGAACAGAGGCAGAAGGGAGCGGTAATGAGATAAGGGTGATTGAGAAGGAGAAGCTAGAGATCAAAGCCTCTTGAATAACTTACTCACACAGCTGTTGAAAGCGCGTTTGCAAGGTTAAGTTTTTATCTTACGCTTTTTGTACTGACGTTAATTTAACGTCAGATTTAGGCATCGCAATGGTCTCAGACGACCCCCCCCCCTTTTTTTTTTTCAGATGATGCAGTGACAGGAGAATTGTCCAAGTTGCTGAATGAGATCAAGATGTGCCGGGACAGGGATTACTCCTTTGAGGAGCTGTGTCAAACCATTTCCTCACACTCGCAGTCGGTGGAGAGCTTCTGCAGCAGCCGTCTCTCCGACGAGGAGAGGAACAGCACCCTCACTCGCATCAACAAGGTAGGTTCTACTGGAGGGCTCCTCACTGTTCCAAGACCAGTGTAGTGTCCTCTCTGCTGACGGTGAAGATCAGGGTGTGTTTAAAGTGGCCAGGATATAAAATTACTGACTGGTCTCAAGTTGTGTATGGAAAAATTTTTCTTATGTTTTCTTTCATTTTTCATGGAATCAACTTTGTGTGGATTATGTGCCTTCATGATCTATTGCATAATGATCTCAGCCCTGATTTGACTTGTACTGGACCTTGTTCGAAAAGCATTCTTAGCCAAAATGCACCTGCTCCATTCAGAGAACATCTGAAGTAAACTTCAGAAACGTTTCTCAGATCTTTCAGATATAATTGCTTCCCGACATCCAGGAACGCTCGATTCTTTTCCCATCTTTCAGTCCAACAACGCTGCTACAACCCTGATTCACTGTCTGCAGTAACAACACTTCAGTGAGAATGCGCAGTCTAAACTGCAGGAGGCCAAAGGGGTGAATGTCGCATGTATGGCTGTCATCTTTTGCATCTTAGTAAAGATTTGGACTTCCAGCAAAGAAGAGTATATTTTAACAAAGTGTTCACAGTACATAAAATTCCTATTTCAAGAAAAGAGAGAATTTCTTGGTTTTCGATAATGTGAACCCTTTAAAAGGGTTTGAGTGCCTACTACACTACTGGCATATTTTAGACTGAGAACCTCAGTAAAAAGTATCTGCACTAGGTGTTTTGAGTCACTGCAGAAGTACAACCTTGACCAACAGCTCCTGAATCCCTCTAACAGAGCCAGTCTCACAGGAGAGTCTCTTGAGCGGAGGAAATATTTGTTTAGTTCGTCACATGAGTGTCGAACTAAACTGGTAAGATGGAACACAGTGTTCTGTTGTTTTCTCATACCCTGGGCTGGTGGATTTGGTCAATTTCTGCCTAATTTTGTATAGTTGTCTTTAAAGCTTAATAACTTCAGATCAGAAGGTCGTAGAAACATCATTCAAACTGAAAATGGATCAAGACAGAAGTACGATGAAGAAAATAAAGTTTAATTTGGAAAATATATGCCTGTTTTATATTTTATTCTAATTTTAGTTTGTATCTTTGTAAGAAAAAAAATGATTCTAAACATAACAAGTCTCTTTACTTCTGTCGATTTCTTCCAAATTTTAGTATGTTCATCCCACATGTGTCCTCTGCATGCCTGTCCAATTTTAAAGTGATAGAATAAATACTTCAAGTTTTATTTAACATAATGTAAGACGAGGGAGAATTTGGCAGGGTCTCATTATGCTTGCAGTGTCACCATACGACCAGTAGAGAGCAGACTTCGTTCAAGTGCGGGCGTGTGTGTTGGGTATCCCTCGATTTATGTAATCACAGGATTCTTATTTATAGCGCAAAAATCAGCTCCTTTCCTGTCGTGCCAGATTTCATCACTGACGTCACTCAGCAGGAATACAGTCTCTCCTTTGAAGTAAGCCCACACAGCAGTATGAATAGATGCCGAAGAGCTGATGATTCGCTCTAAATTGTACTTGTATTCATGCTCTGCCAGAGATGTGGCTTGGCCAGGCAGTGGGGTATTGCCATGCTGTGCGGTGGAATGTTGATTGGACCTCACTGGGTCTGGAATGGCTGGCAGGGTCATTCATCACCGTGTCCACAGGAAGTCAGAGCTAAGCTTTTTCCTATTGGTGCTCTGATCAATAACTGAGACACACATGCATGTACAATGTGTATACCAACCATGCAAAGTGTTGCCAGGTCAATACATCAATCTTCAAATCACACCCAGGACACACAGAATACACACACATGCTCATTTAGGATCGATGTTAATCACATCTGTCACACCTAGTCAGGTTTGCTTTGAGGCAGGAGAAGACTAATCTGACCTTTAACGAAAAACAGTTGTGAAGGCTGTTGTTTGTGTATGTTGGACAGTGGAGATCACCTCTGCTCACCATTTCCACGAATAAAATATACACAGATCAGCCATAACATTAACACTACCTGCTTGGTATTGAGTAGGTCCCTCATGCTGCTGAAACAGCTCTGACTGTGCTGCACTGTGTGTTCTGACACCTTTTTATCACACTCAACATTTACTTGTAGAACCACAGCGACTCTTCTGTGGGATAGGACCAGGCAGGCTGGCCTTGAGCATTGGTTGCCCATGACCCTTTCACCAGTTCACCAGTTGTCTTTCCTTGGATCACTTTTGGTAGGTACTGACCACTGCATACCCGGAACACTCCACAAGACCTGCTGTTTTGGAGATATTGTGACCCAGTCATCTAGCCTTCACAGTGTGGCTCAGATCCTTACACTTGGCCATTTTTTTTCAGCTTCAAGCACATCAACTTCAAGAACTGACTATGAATTTGGTGCCTTATATGTTCTACCCTTTGACAGGTGCCATTGTATAACAACGTAGTCAATGTTATTCACGTCACCTGTCAGTGGTGTTAATGTTATGGCTGATTGGTGTATTACATCAGGACAGTTTTGTCTTCTTTTTGACTTTTACAGTATTGATGTAGGAAAGTTTATCCATACGAACACATTTGTATAGCGATGCAGCGGAATGAAATTCTTGGCCAAAACCAAAACAGATTTAAAAAAAAAACTTTATTTATGCTTTTGAAATCGCAGATCACAGTATGGACAGAATGTGCTTATGAAATTCAATGTCCTCAATGACAGAAGCGGTTGATTATGCAGTATATAAGTCTTGTAGAAACTGTGATGTAATTCCATATGGCCGAAATGTTTACTATTGATTTGGTGCTGCGTGTGAGGTTTTAACCCCCATTGTTTTTCTTTACCATTAACATTATTTCTGAAGTTTTCAGTTCTGACAGTTTGTTGTAGGCCTGGTTTTACCCAGAAAGCATCAGTGCACCCTTACATTTAGGTTAGATAAATTCAGTGCTTTTTTTTAAGACACAATTGCTAAGTGTTAAACTTTTAGTCACAAACAGGAATGAGCTGTTTTTTTTTCTTCTTGGACCCAAACATGGGGTGTACATGTGTGTGTGTGTTGCTATTAATAGTATTATTTCTCTTCCTGCACACAGCGGCCCTCTCCCCCAATGGTCACAGCGATGGAGGAGGAGGAGAAGGTGTGTGGTCCGTCAGGCCTGTGGGAGGCGCTCACACCCTGCAATGGCTGCAGAAACCTTGGCTTTTCTCAGGTATACACACACACACACACACACACACACACACACACACACACACACATACACATGTATACATATACTGTGTCTACTGTGATGAAGGCACATACGCAGACAAACACACACATTTACACAGGCGCTTGCATTCACGTTCACTCTCAGGCTTTTAGAACGTAGAACCATACATTAATAGAGAGTATGCATTGATTCCACTTTCCCACCAGAACATGCCCCTCAGTTGGACTGAGTGGCAAAACATGCGGCAACATTGCTGCTTCAGTAGAGGGAACTATAAAACTGAGAGGAAAATAATTATCTGCCTAAATTAAAGGCAGTTCGACTCCATGTGGCCAGGAATCAGATTTCCTGACATTTATGTGTACTTGCTTTCAACACTGGGGAAATATACAAAGCAAAGCCTGAAGGCATACAAACAATAAATGTCAGGAACCCTGATTTCTGGCCATGTGTCAACTGCCTTTCATTTAAGCAGATAATCGTTTGCTTTACTCCCGATTTCACAGTTTCCCCTAGCCTGCTCCGAAACAAGACAAGTTGTTTCTGTGAATTGCAGCAACTCATTTGCTTCTCTTTAGCTTTTGTCTGTATAACCATGGATAGACTCCTAGTGAGTCTGTTCACTGATTCCATTTTAGTTGTGTTTTTTTGAGCTAAACACTCAGTAAAAGCTAGTCCTTCTGCCACTCAGTGCGTGTAACAAAGCCTTCTGTGATGTCACATGCATAGTCTTTGTATATCAGTCAAACTAAAATCATTTCATTCGAAAATGAACAAAAATGCCCTGCAACTCAGCCCTGAGCCCCCAGTAACTGAGACTTTATTTCATTATTTTGTTGTCTTTCACACAGTTTAAACACAGCCCTGTTTAAACAGCAACAGCATATAAACACTGAAAATGTCGACATTTATAATCTATAATTTTTATATAATAATATAATATATAATTTATAATCATTTATGATCATAGTGAATAAATGATAAAAAAAAGCACAAATCTAAAAAAGGGAATGAACTTACTTTGAGTGACCAACCGTTTCTCTTGCAGGCACAGTTTCTGCTGTAGGTACATTCCATACAGTGTAATTTCAGTGTTGAGTTCAGTTTGTTAAATGTTTGTTTTTTTATTCATTTTTAACCCAGTTTGATGAAAAGGACTGACTTTATCAATAGTAAAAGTGTTAAAAAAACACCAAAGCTTACAGTTTCTGAACAGATCCAGGCTGCTGTACAGCTCTCAGTTTCCAGGCATTATGATTCACTGCAGCACACACACACACACACACACACACACACACACACACACAAACACACACACACATTCTCTTCAGGTCAGTCTGAGTCCTCTCTTCCCAATGGCAAAGTTTTACCAGCTGTGCCGAAACCTTTCTAGCCCAAGCTCCGTCCGGTGCAGCACTCATATTCTACCTGCTTTTAGGCTGTTTTTGACTCGGACGCTGCTTATTATCTTCCTGCAGCCTCAGCCTTGTTCTCCCAGTCTACCTGTTCTCTCAGACAGTGACATTTACCTCAGACAGCCTTAGATTTCACTTTTTCAGACTCTGAACCCTGCGAAACTTTACAGCAGTTACTGGACGAGGTTGCAGAGAGCAGGTGAGGTAAGCAGGTGACGTTAGACCGCCTGTGGAGCAGCGTTTCGCCTACATGGCGGCTTTTTTGGCAGTTCAGATGCCATAGAGTAGAGCGAGCTTGGCTTGTTTTGCATGCAAAAGGAATTGGATTATATATGGTCTGTGAGAATGCTTTGATGAAAACAAACTTGATTTAACATTGACAGTTTAGACTGGCACTATTGCCAATACCTCCCCACACTGCACCGCAGCATGGATAATTGATGGATTCTTTGATCTTTCCCTAGAATGCACACTGTGGAAATGTAGCATTTGTCAGAGCAGGAAATAGTGGGAATGAGCTCCACACACAGGCTTAACCTTTTAGAAGTCTAAAGTTAATATTGTCGTTTTACATAATCATTTATTTGTGAGTACATCATCTCATAGCCAATTATGTAGTTATGTAGTCTCTGACTTTTTCTGTTTCAGTTCCTTTCACTGTTAGCGACTAAATCCTGTACAGGATGTATATTATAGGCCCTTTAGTTCTCTCTGCAAAACAAGATTGTAGTAGCAACAGTAACTTTTCCTCAAAAATATTTGGTACAGACTGAAATATGTCATTGACTTAGCTTTTCTCTGTTATATTATATATTTAGTTATATATATTTTTATTTATTATTATTAATATTTATATGATTTATATGAGATTATTATTTATATGAGGTTATGCTAACATGCTTTTCTTATTGTTCCCAAGTACAAACTACATTTACAGAGAAGTTGAGTAATTTTCCAAAAGCAATAATCTGATATGATCTGATATGTTAACTCAAGTGAAACTTTATTTAAGTGACAAAAGAACAAAGAAAAGATTTTCAGTAGTTTTACTAAACAACTTAATTGTATTTTGGACCTAGTTTTTGTTTAATCCTCTTCTAGCACCCTAATTATTATTATTATTATTATTATTATTATTATTATTATTATTATTATTATTATTTTGTTAGTTGTGATAATTTTGTTAGCTATGGTAGTTAATTTAAGACAAAGTTATTGCTCTAATTGGTCATTGAAGAGATGGCCCTTTAGTTGCAGTTTTCATCTATATTTGTCACAAACATACAGTCAAAATATATAGGCTTATGTCTTAATTTTACACACTCAATATAGAATATATAGAATATGTAAATGTGTGTATGTATATATATATATATACATAAACATGTGTTTTGCATACTTTTGACTGTAATGTCACACACCTCTTCCATATATATATCTCTATATATATATATACACACATGGACAAAATTGTTGGTACCCCTCA
>JBBPDA010130071.1:0-23563 GCA_037974385.1 Arnoldichthys spilopterus | reverse complement strand
GTTGTGTGAAAAAAAAATAGGAGATATTTTAAAATGTATTCCTTTATATGGTGCTATTTTGTACCACTGTTTCTTTTTTAGTTTTCTAACACCCTTTTTTCTGGAAAGGCAGATCCCTGGGAACAAAGGGATTACCCTAATAGAAGCCAACTGCTAAATGGCTTATATTAGAAGCTATGATATAAATATGGAATGGTAATAATATGATAATCATTCATATTTTCACCACTACCTGAAGGACTTTGGACTTAGGTCCCCATACAGCTTGTAAAAAAATCAGTTGAAAACCTTTTTGTCATTAACATTTAGCTAACCAATCACAAGTTTGGCCTGGCCACGCTCTACTGTATACAGATTATCATGCGTGGTAAATAATTTGTCACAGCATAGTGATCACATTCATAATTCAAAACGTGGCTCCACAACATAGTTCACAATGAAAAGCTATTTTACAAAAAATTTTTTTACAAAATGTTCTTTTTCAATGACTACACTACAGTTTTACTGCATGTATACTTACACTGGATATATAGTTAAACAATGTAATGTGGAGCTACACATAAGGCAGAACCAAATTACCTTCTCTTCAGCTCCTTGTGTGTGTGTGTGTGTGTGTGTGTGTGTGTGTGTTGGTTTATTTTCTTTTTAAATACATCTTTTTTTTCTTTAATAATATTTTGATTCAATATTTGGTAATAAATCCTTAAGCATTTGGAACAGATGGTAAATTCCATGTGTTTTTGTGTGAGATCCACTACCTCAGCTAACTCAAATACAAAGAAGCAAATTAAGCATATAACAAAATACACTCATAACAGAGAAAGTGCCCTTGCCTTTTGACTGAAACAGTTTTTGAAATGAAGGTGACTATTTGTCATTGTGAACACACTCAAGCACCACAACAAAATGTGCAGCTATCAACAGCACCCGGAGAACAGTGTAGCAGGACGGTACCTTGCTCAAGGGTACCTCAGTGGTGGCTGGGCTAGAACTTGAACCTGTGACCAAGCCCACTGCCCTCTTCAAAAAAAGATAAAAGTGCTATCACAAGCATTGACAAATTAAATGCAACATGGTCTTAGGACCTCTGTGTTAGTAGGCAGGTTTCCACACAGTTGTGAATGGTCTGCATATGTATTGAGTGATTTTATGCGATTAATTCGTTTATTAACTCTTAACTTCTTCATTTCTCAAAGTGAGAAATATGTTTCAGTCACATCCACCACTATAGCTGTTTGATCAACAGTGATGAGGGCATCTGATGCATGCCATAACAGGCAGCAGCCATGTATCAGGGATTTCTGTGATTTTATAGAGGCTCTGCAAATGCTAATTGTTTATAATGGCATTTGATGAGTTATGCAATGCAGTTTTAAATCATTTAAAAATTATATAAATAATATATCATATAAACATCGCTAACTCCTAAAATATTCCATATACCGGTGGAAAAAGATGGCCACCAGACGAAGATATGATTTTTATTTTGGCTTCTGCAGGCATCAATGGTGGAAGAGACACACTAAGCAAAAGTGCAGATGACGGTCTGTCTGACTTGCTAGGCTTAGGCCACACCCACACAAACTACAGCTACCCAGCATCTTTTTCACCATTGACAGATCCATCAAACAAAATGGATAAACTGGATCTACAGACCTCTGCTCACAAACAGACATGACTACACTCACTTATCCCAGACATAGGCACTGAGCTAGCAAGAAGTAAGAGCATTTAGGTTTATGCATTTATTTACATATTGTGATGATTTTGGGTGTTTGGAAGCAAGTGCCAGAGCGTTATTTTAAGTTGAGAGTTTTTAATGATAGACATGCACTAAACAACAAGACAACAAGAGACCAAAAAGACCAAAACATACATACTCAGAAAGCTATGCAAATAAACAACATATGGGTTCTACAGAGACTATAGTTACAACAGTGACAACAGAGAATCGACGCTCACTGAACAAAAGATGTGGTTTAAATAATGACAGGAAATTAGAAACACCTAGAACGAGAGGAGACGCAGCTGGGAGGCGGGGCTAACAGTAACAATGACACGTGGCTGAAACAAAAACAAAACAGACACGTGGAGACGCGAGGGCATGATGTTACAATAACACGTGGGGATCAAAACAAAACAAACAGGGAACACGTGGGATGAGACACGTCACACATATCAACTGTACTAATATCAAAGTCATAGGCAGACACTGTTCTTCTGTTTCTCAGCACCTGACAGTTAAATGCAGACCTTTTTATATTCCATGTGAGCTTACTGTTGTTATAGTCACAGCTGTTTAAATTTCACTGAAGGCTAATGCTAGCATAGCCTTAGGCTACCTGCTCAGTGCTATAAATTCACAACAGAACACCTGTCCTACTAGCACGTATCATAGCCGTTGATTTTAAGAACAGATTTAAAGGCAGTTCTCCCAAGTTCTGACAACACATCAAATATCTGCTAGGGGCTGTTAAGACTGTTCAAGACTGTTAAAACATGGCCTAAAGGAGTTTACTCGTAGCTGCAGAATTGCTTTGAAAGAAATGATTGGGACATGTTTAGGGATCACAACCTGCAGGAGTACACATCAACTGTATTCTGCTACATACAAAGCCGTGTCGATTATGTCACCACCAATAAACTCTTCTGGATTTAACTCAGCCAGAACCCCTTGATGACAATGGAGGTTGAAGCCCACTTAACACCCCACAGCATGGCATCCACTACTATTATTCCACTGCCAAAACAATATCATCAGCATCCTCAATGACTACCAGCCAGTTGCACTTACAGCCGTAATTACAAAGTGTTTGAGATTTGAGATTGAGAACCAGCCTCCCACCCATATTCGACCCCTACCAGTTTGTCTACAGAGCAAAGAGGTCTAACTGTATTACACCTTCTTGAACAGTACAGGAGTTACCTCAAGTTGTTCTTCATAGACTTCTGCTATGTTTTAACATCACCATCAATTGCAGATTGTTTTGTAAACTGTATGTAATGTATTGTAAATGTAATACTGACATTCCCAAATGTATGTACACTTTTCCAACCCACTTATCATTCGATCAAGGAGTTTTTGACTAACCCCCAAGCCCCAAGACTGTTAGATTATTAATCTCCTTTCCTCCACCATCACACTCAGCCATCACACCCACACCCACTGGACTGTGTGTTGAGCCTCCTTCTCTATGCCCTCTACAGCTGTGCCCCAAGCCATCTCACCACTACTATTATCAAGTTTGTGGTCTGTGTTTGGATTTGTCTTAGGAGAGAACAAGACAGCCTACATGAACAAAAACTGAGAGAGTCAGAGTGGTGAGAATCTTGAATTGCTCTGAAATAAAAAAAAGTCATTATAGACTTCTTGAAGAATCAATTAGGACTGTGTAAAAAGGACCCCTGTTTTCAGGTTCCTGGGTATGCACATAGCTGGAGATCCCTGACTACCAACAGCACTGGAGTAGTCAAGAAGGCACAGCAGCAACTGCAATCCCTGACGATTCTCAAAAAAAAAAACCTGCAGGAGAAGCTGTTCATGCCCTACTACTGATGTATTGAGAGTGTGCTGACATACTGTATCTCTGCATGGCACTCAGCAGTCCTTCAGAGGGTCATCAGTAACACCCAGAAGATCACCAGCTGCTCACTGGCCTTTCTGAAGGACTTTTTCAGCTCTCACTTCCTCAGTAGAGCAGCCAACATACTGAACATCTAATCCCACCGCAGACATCATCTGCTGCACCTGTTGCACTCTGGTAGACACTACAGGTCCATCAAATCACAAACAGACTTAAGAACAGCCTTTCCTTTTCCTGTAAAGCTACATTTTAGGCATTATGATTTTTGTTCATACAATAAAATTTAAAAAAATAGTGTATGTAGAAACACACACACACACACATATATAGAAAGTAATACTGATTTCTGTTACAATCAACATCAGACTGAGATGTTGGCAGTCAGTAATTTGGTAATATTGGTAAATGATAACAGTACCAGTTTCCACAGTTAATTTTAGATTTAAAGACATTTATGTAAATAGCCTCTGCCACATGCATATGGTTGAAAACTGTCATGTAAATGTATGTGTATAAGGCCTTTAAATTTAGTACTGGGGATATAAGATCCAAACTTAGTAAAACCCCATGTTTTATAAGAGTAGGGTTTTTTTTTTAAATTTTAAAATAACTAGCCAAATTAAATTAAAGGAAGTATAAAAGTATATTTCTAACAAGGGCATTAAGTTTGAAGTGTTTGCAAGTAAAAATGGTGATTTTAAAATGATCTACATTTATTCATTTGGTTGACTCTTTTATCCAAAGCGACTTCCAAGCCATGGAGCAGAGTAGTGGGACAGTACCTTGCTCAAGGGTACCTCAGTAGTGCCTGAGCCGGGACTTGAACCTGCAACCTTCAGGTCCCCAGCACAATGTCCTAACCACTAGGCCACCACTGCCACGCTATAATCATACAGGAAATTCTATGGGACCCTCTATTCTATGGGACCCTCTATGTTTTGATGGGGTTAAAATTTACCTAATGTCAAATCAAATAGATGTGAGTTTATGCATTTGTTTGTGAAAAGCAACATTTACGTGGCTTTATTGTCACTTGAGGCAATTTTAACTTTTTACCTAATTTTGTGGCTGTAAATGTGAATTCTAATTATTGCAGGTATTATTTTAAGCATACCAGTGAGTTGAAGGGGAGGAATAAATCAAATGTAATTTTAAGCATATAATACTATTATGTAATGAAGCCAACATGCCATAAAAATAGTGCATTCACATTTATTGTTGGTAATCCATTAAGAGTCCATTTAAAATCTAAAATGATTTCATGTTGTTTATAATATGCTTACATTTGCTTGAAGTACAAAAGAAAGTAATCTAAATCTGTGAAATAATTCTGTAAATCTGGCATGTTGATCATATAAATATATCAAGTTCCCAGACCATGTGAATGAGATTGCTAATATGAAAAAAATAGTTTGTGGGGCCAACTGATCATGTGACTGATTTAGGACCTCAACATGATGTCCAGAGACAAAAGTTCAATATTTATTAATGCAAAATTACATTTATATATTCAGAGGTAGCATTATAATAATCATAATATGATTATTATAATAATTAAATAATAATAATAATAATAACATGTACAACTTCTTCCTTCACAAATCCACACATATTTATTCACAATTCTTTATGATATAAAAACAATCATAGCTGTTTTTATCTTTTTCTGACAAAGAAAAACAGAAAAAGTGTTCAGTTCTGTTGATGTAGTATATACATCAAATTCATTGCATAACTAACTATTTTTACTATTATGCAATGAAAAATAAATGTATATGTAATGCAACAGCAAGCAGAGTTAAGCAAATGTGCACAGGGACACTTTTAAAACAGCAGTTCTGACAGTGACAGGGTTCAAGCCCCCTTCATCATTAGCATGATTCTGTTTAGTCATCCTGATGACTAGGCATGATATGACTTATATATGCTAGAGCATACATTTCTAAATGAACTCAAGCCACATCAGGACAAAAAGATGTTCTGCTTTAGTGCCGCTGCTCTAGGGAAAAATAAATGAGCCGCCTAACTGATCATCGATGGCTCAGCAGCAGTTAGTGTTATGCACAGAGCAAGGTTATTTGTTGACTTGTGAATTTGATGCTAGTGGTCCTTAATCAGCCTCTGCACCTATTGCACAACCCTTAATTAGAGATAACAGTTTAGTGTCATTTGTAATTTTATTGTCATTCAAGGCAAAAAAAAAAACAAAAACAAATATAAGGCTGTAGAATCTTTGACCCCTTCAACAATGAAGCTTGATGGAGCCATGCTCTTGTAAATAACAGTATGTGTTTAAGTGTGTGATGGAAGTAGGATGATATTGATTTAGCGTGAAGCAGAATGGTAGAATCTGGGGCACGATTTTTTAAAAATTTGTTTTCTACTTAATATCATTGTCATTTTGGTCCATTCATCATGAAATTCACGCACACTATGAAGGTAGACGCCACTTTAAAAAGTTGCAAAAAAAAATTAAACAAAAGAAGTTATTTGGTTTTTTGACTTGACAGTGAATAAACTTTTCAATACGTCTGGCTTCGCCCCTAGCAGCCACTTCATTGGCAGGATGTGAATAGACTCTTTCTAATGTCTATATATTGATATTTTACATTTTTGAATGAAAACAATAAACTAGAAGACTAGCGAGCATTGAAGGGTGAGAGGGATAAAAACCCTTGATGTATAAACAGTTTGCTCCATTCACAAATTCATTTCTTATATTAAATGGACAGCAGAGCTGTGTCAGCTTTGTTAATATAAAAAAGTGCTACGTTAAAAAATGGCAAAAATAATACAAAATGGTAATAAAAACATTATAAAGTTTGACTTGTTTGCTCATTTCTGAAGACAAAAGTCAAGTTTCCAGTTTTATAAACCCAAAGCCTTTTCATCATACAAAGACATTCTATCAATGTTATTAAATCCAGTGATTCAATGGATGTGCAGGAAAAACAATAATATTTTGCAGCTATTTTGTATGAAATCATATGGAGACATGGCAAACATATATACTGTAAGTCTGAGGAAACACAACATAAATGCAACTTCTTCCTCCTCTTCCTAAAAAAAATGTTTGAACAGAATAACTTTTGATTAACAGCAAGATTACTGTTTACAATACCACAAGCAATTTCATTGTTCAGTGTATACAGACATTGATGGAGCTCAGTACTGTCACATGAAGTACTGGAGAAAATATGCACGACAACTAAGTGAGCAATGTGAAGCTGCAGGGAGTATGCAAGCATTATTTTTAGAATATTGGTGAGAGTGCTGTCAGCATACTCAGTCACTGATTATTAGAGGCTCTTTTGTGATATCAGAGTTCAGAAGGTCAATATCAGGATGATGACCAACAATAAGTTACTAAACAACAATTTGTTGTGCAGCCCTAAATGAGACAGTTCTCACTGTTTGATTATGCTGCTGATTTCCCTTTCACTACAGTATAATTTGGTGTAATTGCCTTATTTAAGCTGTCTTTCTCCCTGTCACATTATGTTGTTACGAGTGATCTAAACATGAACTGTATGCTTTGATGATTATGGAAATGCAGCATTGTCTCAATTTTGCATTAACGTAGGGGAAATGTCACTTATGACCTAGATGATGCTGTAGGTCCAGCGTGGATAAAGCTGTTTGTTTATTCATTTAATTGCAGATTAGAGGAGTGGTAAGATCCAGATGTATGATATACAGTGCTTCAATTCTTTCATTGATTTACTTATATTTACTTACCCTTATTCTTTTTTAGTGCTTTCCTTTCTTTTCTCTTGGATCAGTTTTGGCATAGTTATAGGCATAGAGCTGATAGAAAAAAGCATGCAAATTATAATAATATTAGTGGGTATGCATCTAGGCCTGAAAAAAATCTAACATTATTGCCTGATTGCAATTATTTAAGCTGACTGCAATTATTTTTCCACTATTGTTAGCTTTCATGGACATGAATTTGTTCCTAATTGTAATATAGTCACAACATTGGAAAATATATAAAATACAATGCACACATAACAGTACTTTTCCACTGTGGCATATAGGATACCTGCGAAAATGAAACATAAAACCTTAATTACATTATTTTCACATCACTTGTTCTCCTTAATGGAAAAAGATACATGAGTATTAGAATTTAAAAAGAAATTCTGAATTCATGTCATAACTGAATGCAGACCACCTTGAAATCAGCACACAGTAACATTGCATTTTGCCATGCGGTAACATTACTATAGTAAGCTATATTTAGATCATGTCAAATCAAAGTGTTAACTGTCAAATGCACAGTTAAAAAATGTTAATTTCTTTATTTGCCTTCCACTTTGAATTGTGTTTATCAAAAAATTAAAGTATAAGAATTTAGAGAATAAAGAAAAACGAAATATTAGAGCTGTGGTCAATACAAAGTCCAAAAAGGAGTCAAAAACATGTCCAAATAAGAGAAGCATAGTTCTGACAGAACCAGGAATAAAAGAATTCTCTTTGAGACTTACTGACCGGTTTATAATGTTTATGTGATGCCACAGACAAAGTATCTCTTTTTCCTTAAGATGATCATTTTGCATTATTTGTAATGATCAAAAAGTGTAACAACAGTGTAGGATCTCCTTCCAGTCATCCATTCATTTTCTAAACCCTTCCATCCATCTATTTTCTAAATCGTTTCTTCCATTTTGAGTTGCGGGGAAGCTGGAGCCAATCCCAGCAGACTACGGGCCCCAAGGGGTACACCCAGGACAGGAGGCCAACCCATCGCAGGGCAACACATAGATAGACAACCATTCACACACACTAATACCTATGGGTAATTTAGAGTATCCAATCAACCTAATGCAAGCATTTGGACAGTGGGAGGAAACTGGAGCACCCGGAGGAAAACCATGTAGACACGAGGACAGCTTGCATACTCCACACAGAAAAGCATGTAGGACTTCATTAGTCATATTATTTACTCACTTTCACTTGAGTCACTTAGCTCATCAACACTGCATCTATGGCCAAAATGAAAATGATGAGCATAGATGCATCATGTGCAGAGCATGAGGAAATGAGTTTTGACAGGTATTTGACAGAATACCAATGCTAAGTGCTTTATTTTGAATTTGAAACAATTAAACCAGTGCCTGTTTTCTGAAAAAGCTTGCTTAATCATTAATTTAGTTGGTCATTGCAACTCTTTCATTTTCCCAAAGAGAAATGTTACTTTCAGAAACACAGTTTTTAAGGCAGACTTTGATTTTGAGCTAACTAGAACATATGACAAGACCAGTGGCAGAGACAGAGACAAGTGTAAATACCAATGAGTCTACGAACAGTCCAAGACCAGAGAAAAAACCTGAGTCCAGGTACTACAGCAATAAAAGATAACCAAAGAATACCATGTACAATGTACTAAACAGCATTTAGTTATTTAAATAAGAAAATAGTAATGTTTGCACAAAAGTCCTTTGCAAAATGTCTGCAGTGTGGAGTATGCATATATGAGTGTGTGTTTTTGAACATGTATGCTGTGTGGTTAAAAGAAGGTTTTTCCGTGGACTCTTTCATGGTAGTTGATAGGGGTGCCCTGATGATCTCCTCAAGGGTCTTTACCAGTTTTGCAGGTGTCTATGGTGGTGCTATTCTCATACCACACAGTGATGCAGCTAGTCAAGATGCTCTCTATGATGCAACTGTAGAAGCTACTCAGAGTCCTCAATGACATGCCAAATTTCCTCATTCTCTTTAAAAAGCACAGCCACGAGTTTAAAGGTGCTGACTTTCTTCACCACAATCTTAGAAATCATCCCATTGGACTTGTTTATGTTGAGAAAGAGACAGTTGTTTTAACACCCTATCAGTTGCCACCTCTCTTTTAATAAATTTTTATAATAATAACTAAAGATATATCACCTTTCATACATCTGAATGCAGCTTAAAGTGCTTTACATGAAGTGGGTGCAAATATAGATTATAACATAATAAGAATAATAATAATAAGAAATAAATACATAAATAAATTAATTAGTACATGGATGCAACACAATAATGTTTTAAAGCTTGAAAAGGTGTTTTTAAGTCGCTTTTTAAAATTACCAAGACAATAAGCTTAATGAAAATCTAAGGGCAGGTTGTTCCATATCTTTGGTGCATAAAAACAAAATGCTGTTCCTCTAAATTTCTTGTATATTGCTTTTGGAATGTGCCAGAACTAGATAAACTTAAGGACCTGTTAGGAACATACTAAGTCAAATACTCCAAAATATATTAGGGAGCTTGTCCATTTATAGCTTTAAATACTAATTAAAGTATATTAAAATAAATTCTAAAAAAAGACAGTTAATCAGTGTAGTCTTGCTAAAATAGGGGTAATATGCTCAGTTTGTCTAGTACATGTGAATACTGGGTGTATGCTGAACAAGTTATTTTGTCTATTGTCTTTTAAGCTAATCCTGTAAATAGTGCATTACAACAGTCCAGGCATGAGACAAAAGCATGAGTCAACTTCTTAGCAATTTCCAAGTTAAGAAGGGGTCTGACACAGGCTTGTTTCTGAGATGAAAGAAAGCTGTCTTCATATAATTGTCACAATTCACAATATTGTCAATGTGTCATTTAACACTTGTATTCCATTTCCTCACCCCAGTGATCAGACAGATGACTGTAGAGTTAACAAATTCCAGCACTGTGTGGTGTGGGGCAATGCATTCATGATGAAAAATGTGTTGACACGTCTTTGTGTGGTGCCAGTGTTCATTATTACAATGTTTGAGGTTAGTTTTCCAATTCTGACAGATTGCAGGTTGCCAGTGAAGTACTCTCAGGGCTTGTTTAATAATAAATCACATTGGAAGCCCTCTCAAAAATTGAATGAAAATGCCCCCATGTGGTGCTCATTCATGCAAATGTCATCATATTAAGATCATTATTTGCCTGAAACACACCAAACAATAGGACCGGGCTGGGTCTAAATTGCTGAATGAAGCTTCCTTTCTTTTCTTCTTGCTGCAATTTTAGTCTGTAGTCCATGGGCATGTTAAATATACTGACTAGCTTGTTGATCATTGTGGACATTTATTTAACTATTCAGACACAGTCCGGGTATGAATTGTTATGATATTGTCTTCTTACTTTCATTTTTTTCACAACTGGCAAGAGAAGTGCATTACAAATAAAACATTTGGTCTCTGCAAACAATGTGATGTACATACTTATTTGCATATTGTGTGGGGAAGTGAGATCCGATGTGGTTACCCAAAATGTATGTGGAGACACATTTGAATGCCAATTCTAAACGGACGTGCTTAGTGCTGCCCACTTGGATCACCAAGGACCCATGTTAATGCCAGTTATTAACAAGGCCTTTGTCTTATGTGTCTCATATGAGAGAGTGCCATGTGCAGAGCTGCAAAGATAGTGTCCTGCTGGGGTGGTACACATGCTGCAGAGGATCTAAAGACACAAGTGTATTACTCTGGAGGTGGGCCAGAACCACTCTCTCAAAGCACTGTCTCTCTCATTATGATTGGAGTGAGTGCATCTGGCTTGTAGTCATTCAGACAAGTGACTGGTTGCCTTTTGGGGATTGAGATGATGGGGGTAGCAGGTTGGGATGGTGGCTTTTTATAAGGGACAGCTTAAAGATGGAGGTGAAGACATCAGGCTGTTCTTTAGCAAGTCCTAAGGGTCCTCCCATGGATATTATCTGGGTGGGCCGTACAGAAAAATATAGTAAACAGCCTCTTTTCAGAATGGGTGTGCTCTAATGAACTATGCCAACTTGCTTTTTACATACTGGCAAGGGCAGAGAAAATGTTCATTTGCTGTTACTAGAAACTGTTGTAGCTGTCTTTATTGAGGGGATATTATCAGTTTTACCATTTTTTAAAAACGTTTGCCATGATCTCCCACATGGCAATTGTTATCATATAACAACCTTCCACACATAATATTTTAGGTGGCAGAAACCATGTGATGGGTACACCCTAAATGTCATGCTTTCAACCTTTTTCTGTCTTACCCAGACTTGTCTTCTTTGTCTCTAGCTCCAAACCCTTTTCATGCCTTTCACCTGTGTTAAGTTTGTAAACTGTACTAGTCATTATCTTGCCAAGGTGTTTTTGATCAGTGTTTAGCCTTTATACATCCATCTGCTAAACTCTGTAGTACAACAAAATGTAGCTATTACAATAATTTAATAAGAATGTAAACTGGAATAATATTTTAAATGACTGTTAACAGCTAATATTAAAATTTGTTATTGCTTGTTTGCTAGGTTACATTTAGTAGCATTAAAGCTTTTATACTTTTAGACTGCATGCTGACAGTGAAAAGGAGTGTATTTTTTACATTTGTAAGAGAAAATGTAAAATTTGCTTGACTTTACACAGGATTTGGGGTAACTGCAGAATGTGTGGGCTGGATAAAATGAGCCTGATAGAGTCTATTATGTTATTTAAAAACAAATTAAATCTGTGTTCATAGACTCATTCATAACATAGCAAAATTATGAAATAAATCCAATACTAAGGCAGTTTAATGCGTTCTTCTCTGCCAGCATGGGGGCTAATTGTACAGAGTGGATAATGTGGATAATTTCACTGCCCCAATCTCGTGTGTAATTATTGAATGTTCACAAAAAACTAAATCTTAGCAATGTGTGCTCTGTAAGATTGCTTGAAAAAAAGCCAATAAATAAAAATAAATAAATATGCAAATAAATATTCTGGCTATTTATTTATTCTTAAAATAAGTTGGATATAAATAAGTAAGATACCTAATAGTCACCTGCTGTTGTGGAGATGTTCTGGCCCAACCATCTAGCCATCACAAACTGGCCCAAAGTCAAAGTCACTCAGATCCTTATGCTCGCTATTTTAACATGTCTCCGACATATAAACTTCAAACGTCTGATTGGTGTACTTCTAATTTTCAATATATTTTCTGTTTACACTTATAAATACTATTTTCTTTATGAATTTTGTTCTTTATGCTGATAGGAACTAAATTCTCAACGAAAGTTGGTGCTTAGAACTTGAACTTGTGACCCTTAGTTCACAAGGGCAATGTCCTAACCACTAGACCACCACTGCCCACTAGGTCACCAGTGACCATGAGTTATCCCAGGAATGTAATAATTGTAGTCTATATCAATACAATACCTCATATGTCAAATAATTTTTCTAGTGTCTCTTCCATTTCTTCAGTTTCCACTTCATGTTTAATAGGGTTAATGAAGCAGTCTATAGGGAACTCATGCAAAACAATTATTCCACCCAAATAAGGCTTTAGCAATAAAATATTTAAAACATTCATTTTGTCTTTCAGTCTTTTTTTCTTACCCACTTACACACACCCCTACACACACACACACACACACACACACACACACACACATCTACTTATTATCTGTCTCTTCCAATTACCTTCAGGCACTCGCTGCTGTGCTAGCACATTTGCGTGTGCGTTTTGTATGTGTGTGTGTCAGGGCAATGTATCTACTTTAGCTAGACGGTCTTAATGCTTTCGTCTCTCTGGCGATAACAGCAGTTGTGTCACTTTGAATTTGTTTTTTCTGTCCAGGTGTCTCTCAGTGTGACGGCCACTCTTTGCAGGAGCCGAACCATATGAAAGCCCCTACAGCTCTCTCTCCCTCTTTCTCGCTCTCTCTTCCTCACATGCACGCACGCACTTGCAGCATCTCTTTCTCCCTCGCCATCTCCTTCTTGATCTGTCTCGCTGATTTGGTCAAACAGAAATGAAAGTTTACTGATTTCAGTGAAATCCCTTTAGCTCATTCTAAATACCAAGAGCCAGGGTAATATACATGCACAGGCACAACTTGAAACAAAGTTGGCAAAATTAATATCTGCTTTTATTTTGCTATTAAGGACATAAGAACTAACTTAAGATTAACTACATGCTTGTGAGACGCCGGGTCAGATGTGAACTCCAGTACTTGAGTCAAAGTGTAGACACTTCTGGTCAAATATTACTCCACTACAAGTTGAATTAGTTCTGTCAGATTAGTACTTTTTACATTTAAGTACATAGCACATCTAAGTACATATTTTTTTCAAATATCAGAACATTGTTGTATTATTCCCACAATGTATTAACAGAACCTAATGACTCTGAAAATGCCTACTTGAATGCATTGACCTGCTTGCGGAAACTTATAACAAAACCTATAAACCTATACAAGGAGAATTAAAAACTATTATAATATAATGGCTTCTTTTTTGTACTATAATAGTTTTTAATTCTCCTTGTATTTTTAAACTTTTCTTACTATTTTATTCTACTTTGATTATTTAATTATTATTTATGTGTGCAAACTTTTAGGAGGCTCTGAGTCCAAGAATTTGCAAACCTGTATATGACAATAAACTTGAACTTGACCTTAAACTATAAAAACATAACTGAATCAACAAAGGGTCAACCCTCATCAATTTTATTTTATTTAGCTTAATTATTCTTTTTTTTCACCTGACATCCATGATTCCTCTATCAAACTGATCAAAGTGTATAACTCCAGTAGTTAAATACACCACATGTTAGATATGAGATAGATTCTTTTCATTTATCTTTATCATCTATCGCTCTCTGTTGTAGCAGTAGTTGTCATTAAATCTCAAGCCAAGCTCAACTTTCCAAAAATTGCAGCACCCTATTTGAACTTAACTGATGGCGTAGGAGTAGTTTACTGTCATTGTTTTTTTTTCAGATGACGAATCAATGTGGTCTATCACATTTTTTTTTTTAAATCCGTCCGCTGACACCAAATAATGCTTTAAAGTAACAAGAAATGAGAACCTTCATAGAAATGTAGTGCATTTGTCATTAAAATGTAATGGACTGAAAGTAATATTTCCTAACAAGGAAATAATATTTCCTAAAAAATTGATACTCAAGTAAAGTAAAAAAGTACTTAAATACAATAGTCAAGTAAATGGAATTTGTTACTTTTTACTCCCTGGCAGTAATTTCTCCACATCTGCAGAGAAATTAATGAGTGCAATTTTACCCATACTGGATAGGCTAGAACTGTGTTTCCCAAACCTGGTCCTGGGTGCACACCGCCCTACACATTTTACAGCTCTCCCTACCTCCCCACAGCTACTTTAACTCAGTAAAGTGATGTTAATTGGGGATTAGTTGGATCAGGTTTGTTAGGAGCAGTAAAAACACTAAGATATGCAAGGCGGTGTGCCTCCAAGACCAAGGTTGGGAAACACTGGGCTAGAACATAAATCGCTATGGCTGCTTTTATATGTATCTTTCAAATGTAGGGAAGTAAAAGTCTTACGTTTCCAAAAGAACAAGAATCAGATACTAAATGTACATAGCAACACCAAAAACTACAGCGATCAAATTAAGTGCAGGTTAAGTGCAAACTCCATTTCCAGAAAAGTTGGGATATTTTCTGTGCTGTCTTTCCATGTTTTGCATAATGCCGCATCAAATGCATAGTAATTTGACATGGTCATGGCTCATAAATCATGCATTTAAGGCCCATTTCATACACAATGTACACAGAATGCATCATATTTCTGCCTGAAACTACAGTAAAATTTTGAGTGTATGTTTAAGTACATTTGCTTGGTAACTTAACTTTTATTCTTTTATTTATTTGAAAGACAGATGCTGTTTTTTTGAGTCCGTTACATTTCTAGAAGACCTTTGTAGCTTATTACTTAGCTCCTTCAAGCAAAGCTGTGAAATCAGCAGACAAATTTACTTTTCTAAAAAAACAGGTGACAGTAAACTACTCAAATCAAGTTCAAAGTATGTGCTGCATTTTTTAAGCAGTTGAACTTGTTGAAGATGGCTACTACTACAGCAAAGAAAGATGATATAGAGGTTCCTCGTTAGAGCATTAGAGCCCCATAACCTAGGGCCTATTTAAGTGCTGGGGTCATACACTGTCTCTAACTGAGGATCATGGATGTCAGCCTATAGAAATATTAATTAAGTTAAATAAATTTATAATGACAATGGCTGTCCTTTTGTCAATAGTGCTTCTATGGGCTTTGTAGCAAAGTCCACAAGCTTTTTATTCTACAGGTTCTACATGAAAGTCAGTGCATTCAGTAGCTGTGTCAGTCATTAGCTTTTGTAAATAAATTATGGCAGCAATGCACAGACATTAAAAAGAAAATGTATTTTTTAAAATTATTTTTTAAATAGTATGTTTAAAACTAATTCTCTAGTACTTTAGGTCTTTTAACTTAAGAAAAAAAAATGACTAATTAACTTTCAAAGTAATATTTGAGGGTTTCGGATATTTTGACTAGTGTGTACTTTGTCCACCTGTGATTACAGGTATGATTTAGGTACTTTAACCATTTTTCTTCTTTTCTGTCAGGTTTCAAGCCTGTACCTGTATGACAGTGTGCTGATGCTGGCCAATGCCTTTTACCGTAAACTGGAAGACAGGAAATGGCACAGCATGGCCAGCCTAAACTGCATGAGAAAGTCAACCAAGCCATGGAACGGGGGCTGGTCCATGCTGGACACCATCCAGAAGGTCTGAGTACAGTTCCATCAGTTTTACTAAATCAAAAGAGGAATTCCACTAATTTTACAAATATTCTGCATATTTCAGTTGTTCAGTTATTCAGAGTGGTTTGATATGAAATGTTCTGTTCTAGAGAAACTGAGTCAGAGTTGAGATGTCGAAACACATTTAATGCCCCTAAAAGCTGAATCACATAAAGATATTACATGAAGTTATTACAAATAAACTGCTTGATACCCAAGACATTGTTTTATCATAGTTGTAAGATGGTTTAAATATAATTTTAAAGCCTTTAATGGTGGAGAGATAAATGCAGGGTGCTCTAAGCCAAAATAGTACACAAAGATACTTTTTTTCTTATTGACCAATAGTTTATCATTATCAGCATTACATAGAAAATCTCAGAAGACACATGTAGGTTCACTGGCCATTAGATAAAATAACTATATTTGTTTTGTAGACATCGTGAACACTGAGTCCTATAATAAGTTGCTCTACAATACAGTATGTAATTTCACATCAAACCACTCTCAATAAATGCGTCTATTTGTCAAACATTGAAATATGCAGTTGGAAACAAGGTGGAATTCACCTTCAAATAATCCTTTTTCACAGCCTTAATCTTAACAGCAGTAAGTGGTATTTTAAGCACTATTCCTGATATTAATTCACTTATAGTACACTTGTGATCTGAAAAAAAGGCAAATATATATTCCTATAGGATATGATCTAATTGTAAGCTTTTTTAGCTTAATGGTCAGCAAAGGCCCAAAATCTGCAATGAAGAGGAAACAAGCCATCTATAAAGAGTTATTGACATAATGGATTCAGATTAACAACAGATACATGATAAAATAATTAGATACCACATGTAAAATGAATCCTGTTGTGCTATTGTGTTAAAACAAAGGGAACCTACTTACCAAATTGTCAGGCCCCAATGGCAAAAATTACATATAACAACAAAGATAACTGTTTTAATAAATATTTTGAGACTACTGTTAGGTGTTTAGACAATTTAGAAAATAATTCACACCCATTTAGCACTCAGCACATGTATGTGATGCAGTATCAGTATTTTTGTCTTTCTGTTGACACATTGTGCAGTTCTAGCTGGTTTTAACTCTTCATCACTCAGGTTTTCATGAATTTCTTTATTTTTTTTTACTTCTGCAGGGAAGGATCTCAGGCCTGACAGGTCTAATGGATTTCCGGAGCAATGGAGCAAACTCCCATGCACAGTTTGAGATACTAGGAACCACTTACAGCGAGACATTTGGGAAGGATGTCAAACGGGTGAGTGATTAGAAACTAATGTTACAGTAACACAATTGAATTTCTGCTTCTGGTTTACTGTCATGGGTATCAAAAATTGTGATTTTAAATGTATTAAACTGTAAAGTTTTGTTCTAGTTTCATAGTCACAATCATTGTAAAAAAAGATGTTGCTTCTGATGTAGAGTTTTTCAAATTTTCTACTTAATGCAATGTTTGAGATGCGAACAATGTAATTCAGAATTGAACTGAATGTGATATAAACAAGAGATCACTATCCTGGAGACCCTGCTCTGCACGCCTGACCCAACTAATCAGCTAATTAATAAGCATTTCCTAGGCTGATAGAATGTGTGTCAGAGCAAGAACACACTAAAATGTTTGGGAATCTATGGTCTATGATACAAACCAAGCCATTTTATGTGCTATGCAAAATGACCAGTGAACCTACATGAACCTACACATCTACACTCCACAAGTTTTCATATGCAATACTGATAATGATAAGTCATGCATTCTAAAAATACATTATTTGAGTTTACCAACTTGGATTTGCTTTACAGTGGTGGTGCTATACTCTTTGTGGTAAAGTGCCTCAGGCTGTATGTGGGTGCAGGGAAATGTTTGCCTGGTTATGAACCTTAGCAAAACAGTATGCCAATGCGTTTTTCCTTAGTTTTGTGTGCTGGAAACTGAGCCACAGGGTCTTCTATCACTCCTACCACATGCTGCATCAAGAGTTTCTATGAAACCTTTACTGGTTACGATATTACTGATTATTTCTTTTTGGTACATCATGTTGCCTCTTCTATTTGAAAGGTTCTAATGCCAAACAATTGGGACCTTTGAAGAAGTCAAGATTATTACCTTGTTTAGTTTGGGAAAAAGCATTTTTCTAAAACATTTTGACTTTACTGTTAACATTTATGCTAACTGATACTAATGTTATACTTGTTCATGGAGAAAGAAACATTATTTGTTATATATTTAGAGTTATATTTATATGATCAGGGTTACATTTACATATTCTGAGTTATATTTATATATTCTGAATTATTTTTAAATAATGTTATAATAATAATTAATTATTTCTTAATATTTTTATATTCAAAATTACATTTTATATTGCATTCTATTTATAAAATGTTGTATATATTCAGCTTTATAGTTATATTTTTTCTGTTTGCCCCCCCCCATAACATATATTAGTTAGTTAACTGGTTTTTAATTAGTTTAATAGGCCAAAGTTTATGAAAAAAAACTTTTTAACTGTTACAGATTTCTGTACAATGTAGCTTTTAGATACATTAAACCCTCAAGATGTCTTGTTAATATCACCAAGCCTGTGAATAATTTTGATCTGCAAGCTTTCCTTAAGCCCATCACATCAAACAGCACTTATTTCACATGGTATAATTATGCTGAAATAAAAAGATGGACTTTTCCTTTTAATCCTCTGATCATATTCAAATGTCTAGGATGTTGGAGTGACTTTGTTGTTTGCTGAAAAAATACACAAAAGAACAATGCTTTTACTATTGCAGAGAGAGGAAAAGAGAGATAGTGATACATAGCGATACCAAGCCTGGAACCCTGCTGTGTTTAGAGGTTAGAGACACTGAGCTTCCTGCTGTGTTTGGACAGCTACTGCTGCCAGTGACATAGAACATAAACTCTCTTTCTCCCGTTTTATCTGTCTGTTGCTTTCTCTCTCTCTCTCTCCCTCTCTCTCTCTCTCACTCTCCCTCTCTCTTTCTCTCCCTCTCTCTCTCTTACTTTTTCTTGAAAGGCATGAAAGTTAAGGTGACTAGTTGTCATTGTGAACACACTCATGCACCACAATGAAATGTGACCTCTGCATTTAATCCATCACACATGCAAACGTGAAGCAGCGGGCAGCTATCAATAGCACCAGGGAATCAGCGCAGTGTGACGGTACCTTGCTCAAGGGTACCTTAGTGGTTGATTATAGACAAACCTTCAGGCTGTCAGATCTGAAGGTCTAAATGCAGGAAATGAGGCAGTGCTAGATAAGTAAGTGCTTTAGCTAGATTATCCAGCTGATTTAGTTGGCTAACAATATACCACCGAAAAGTTTAGATATTTTCTAAAATCAAGGAAAAACATATTGTGCAGTCACGTTCTAACAAATTCTGTCAAGCCACAATGCACCCAAATGTTCCCGAAATAGCACTTATGACCAACACACACACACACACAAACTGTCCTCTTTACCATTCAGTCTCCTTCATGGTATACCCTCACCCACAGAAATATGCATTCATGCACTGATCCCCTGTTCAAATGCTTTCTCTCCCTTAGGCTGTGATGTGGCCCTAGCCACGTCACTCTCCTCTCCTCCTTCTGGCTAATCTCCAGCTCTCATCTCTCCATCATCATTTCTCTCTCCTTTCTTTCCTTATTTATTCCTTCTGCAGTTTGGCGTCCAGATGCTAATGAAGACGGAGATGTTATTTCCTCTTCCTCTTTTATTTTGGCGGAGTCGTTATCTTAGCCTGTCTCTCTTTTTTTTCTCCCTTTTTGCTAGATGTCAGGATGTCAGGGCTCTGTGAGTGCTGAAGAGATCACAAGGGTAGCCAGTGTAGCAGTGATTGAACTGGCTTAATTTGCACTCTCATTAAAGACCATAAGGTTCCAGTCCTTGGCTTTGCACATTTTTTCGTTACACTGTGTTTTCCCTAGTCTAACACTGCATTTCCAATTAAACTCAGAAAGTCAGAATATTCAGCCACCCACTAGGAACCAGTGCAAAGAAATGATTTCATGCAAATGGTAGAAGCACACTGTTAAAGCAAATACTTGTCATAAGACCTCGTACCTTGTAAGCGATTAGCTCTTAAGGCCCCAAGCTGTTTCTGTGAGTATTTTCCTTTAGGCTCACAATGGATCCATTTCTGACTACAATATGTAAGTCTATATGATCTCCATAATCTAAATTAGATGGAGGGTTTATGTACATATCTCTGGGAAGCAGTACAACATACGTTTTAATAAAATAATGGAATAAAACACATGCATGCAAGGCAGAATGTATATGTTCTCTTTATAAGCGTTTTTTTTATTGGCACTTATAGGTCTTAACTTTTCAATCTCTGAACACTGGATGCTCTGGTCAGATGTTGGTAGTTTCTATGAGATCTTAGGAAGTAGAATTAACATCCCTTATTTGGCTTAATACCAAGCCCTTAAGACCCTGTCCACACAGATGTTAGGCATCAGGTGAGCATGGATTAAATGCTGACTTTCTTTTCTGCTAATTGAAATGATTCAGACTGTCCCTACTGGCTTTCATAACTTGATTTTGGTTGGATGCACATTCGGATGGCATAAAAACAAAAAACATTGCCTGCAGCTTTTTCTTGGCGTCAAATCCCAATGAGCATCAAGAAAATGATGAGAAAATTATTCTACAGTCACCCAGTAGCAGCGGCCATGTTCCTCTGCCTACCTGGCCATATCAGGAGGATTTTTAGTACTAGTAGGTCAAGGTTCAGGTCTAATGAAGCCAAAATATCCATATTTCCCAAATCCAATGAAGGATGAACCTCAAACCCTGCGGGTTAAAAAAAACTTTGGACTGCCTGATTACTTCTCTCACAGGTAAACACGCAAAAGTCTGGGCTGCAGGTTGGCATTGAACAGAGGCAAACAAACGTGCATAGATTGTCGTATTAAAATCAATAATGCATGGATACAAAACACAACTTAAATACCTAGGTCCCTCAGAGCGCATTCATTTATCCAAGATCTGAACGAAGTGTGGACAGAGCCTAAGTGTCCCAGAAGAGCTGGTTTGAACCAGTCAAAACAGTTATAAGGATACCATGAACTTTCAAGGTTCTGTCACGAATGGAGGCGAGTCTGGAAACCAGTGCGGTTAACAAAGAGTCTTTATTTGCAAAAACCAGCAACAGAGGAACCGGCGCTTTGGCGTCCGGGAGGAGAAAACTACGAGGGGCGCTCGATAACAACTGCCCTCACTGGAGCTAGGCTCAGCTCAGTTTGTCCAAAGTTTGATACCGTATCCTATAATGCTAACGCTTGACTAACCGCTTTCTGAGCAGCACCAACCTGGTGCTGCGCGTTCAATACTGACCCTACAATCGTCGCACACAACAAGTATCCTCCGTGCTCTCCCCGTGTCCCGGCCCTGCCTATATTGTCAGGTGATGAAGGTTCTAACCAGCCGCACCTGGATTTGGTTGGGCCAGTTAGTACTCAGGGGAAGGAGACTGGCGCCAGCCACTGGGTGGCGGTAGCCCCCCCTCAACTGCAGGGGGTCTTACCTGTTCCCTTACAGGTTCAAGGTAACTTTATTGTCATTAGCAGCTGTGTAAATGTATGTAGTGAGATGAGACAATGTTTCAATGGACCATGGTGCAACATAAAACAACATGCAAAAAAAGTGCAAAGAGCGATCAATAAATAGACAACATAACAGTGTAACAGTATAGCGAGAATAAAATGTAAACTCCTGGAAAGATAAACATTTGCAACATAAGACATGATATTGCACCAAAGGCAATTAGTAGCATGAAACACAGAGTGGTAAAACTATAGTGTTTTCACATAACCTGTAAACTATAGAGTGGTAAAGTACAGGCAGTATTGCATGTCCAAAAAACAATATATGATGTGTATAAGGCATAAAGTGAGGTAGTGCAATGGAATGTTACTTAGTTAAGCAGGAACAATACCGATCTGAGAACTCACAATTAGTCATGCAATTCTGTTGTGCAATGAGGAGAGAGGGGTCACCCTAATCACCCAGAGGAAACAAGGCCTGTTGTGCTGGTTTGGACTAATAGCCATGAAGACTTGTGAGCTTGTGACAAGAGATTGTTGCAATATTTGCATTTTATAATTATAAGAAAAACTTCCATCTCTGAAACTGTAACTTTATAGAAGAAGCACAATTTTTTTTTAACTTCAGTGTACATTTTGGTGCACTAATTTTAGAAAATTTCTAAAATTTTATTTATTATGAGTTGTTCACACACTGCTAAGGATGGCTGTGTTTTTCAAATAGAATAAGAAAACGTTTTTAAATGAAATGTTACTGGTGTTCAAACCATTCAAGCAATTAAGTTTTCAAAGATGTCATCAAATAAGCTCCGACCTACATTAACTACAACATACGTCTGAAGTGAATTGTAATGAAGTTTAAAAGAACATTCAAATGGCACCTTAATGAATTGGCTGATGCACAGAAGGAGGAAGAAAATATTTGAGCCTGCAATTCATGCTCAATTGTGAAACCCATTAGTCTTTCAATTCTGAGGAGAGTGCAGTGCAGTAATTGATCTGCAGTTATTCACAAAATCCTAATTATTCCCTTTAGTGAGTGAAATAATGGCCTACTGTTAAGACATGTTATTACTGTATTCATGCTGTCAGTGGAAATGGCAAAGTGAATGTGTGTGTGGGGTTGAGAGAGTGAGAGAAAGGGGGAGAGAGGTGATGACATTGCTTATTAGCAGGTTATGGAAAATCAAACACAAATTGGCATTTTAACTGGGCCTGACATCTGCAGTGTGTACACTCTTGGATTGCTAACGTTCATAAACAATGAGCAATACAAAATATGACCCCTTTTGACAACAAATATGTGTGTGCACATGCACATGTGCTTTCCAAAATTCAGGCTTACGGGTCAGTGTTGGAATCAAGACATGGGGTGGGAATGGGAGGGGTCATTAATGTTCATTACTTTCAGGATTGTTTAACTGTTCTGCGACTGCAAGAGAATTATAAGAAAAAAAAAGTTTTGTACTAAAGTGTTACTGTATATAAACTGAAGCCCAGCTGCTTGTGTGCTGTATATTGCTACTGTAGAATCAACAATTGTAGCTCTTTCATTCAAACACATCTTAAAATAGACTGGCTTCACTTAATAATTTGAATAGTCATGATAAATTATTTAAATCACTTCATATCCCTAAGAAGCAAGAAAATCAGCTTAAACTTCCAGTGTTTTTATGGTCATTGTTTTTTTTGTAAATGAAAAAATCATTAAACAATCCTCAATATACAATTGATATACAATTAATTATATCTCAAATAACTGAAATATATATACAACCCCAAATCAGAAAAAAGTTGGGGTGGTATGGAAAAAGCAAATAAAAAAATAAAGTAGTGATTTCTAAATTTACTTTGACTTGTATTTCATTGCAGACAATATGAA
>JBBPDA010129993.1:0-23588 GCA_037974385.1 Arnoldichthys spilopterus | reverse complement strand
TTGGTTCCTCCCAAGGTTTCTTCCTACTGCTAGGGAGTTTTTCCTTGCCTCTGTCGCCCTTGGCTTGCTCTTTGGGGTTTCTGTAAAGCTGCTTTGTGACAACGTCAGTTGTAAAAAGCGCTATACAAATAAACTTGACTTGACTTGATTTAACCCATCACACTTGGAGTGGTGGGCACTTATCAACAGTGCCCAGGGAGCAGTGTAGCAGGACAGTACCTTGCTCAAGGGTACTTCAGTAGTGATCAGGGTGGGATGTGAACCTGTGACCTTCAGGTCCCAAGGGCAATGTCCTAACCACTAGGCCACCACTGCCCACCCATCTTTGTAGAGACACAAAGAGGAAAAAAAAACACACAAGCACTGAAGAGGGCTCTTCTTACTGCACTTAGTGTCACAGGCCACAGGAGCTTAATTGGAGTGCCATTCTCTCAGCCTGTGAGCAAAATTAATAAATGTGCTAAGAATGGAAATAACTGATTGTTGAGAGTCAAGTCAGATTTATTTCTATAGCGTTTTTTACAACTGACGCTGTCACAAAGCAGATTTAGGAGTGAGTGGGTTAAAAGCTGTAAAAACTAAAAACTTCAACCAGAAATAAGGTATCAGGATGGGTCAAGCCGGCCCAGACAGCAGAATGGGCAAGGATTGCTGGTATCTTAACAGAATAGCTCAATACAAAACGAGAGACAGAGATACGCATTGAAACGCATCAATCTAGATCTAAATGCCCTATCCCTCTGCTCAGAACCAATGTGTGAAGGTCTCACACTACTATTTTTATGTCAGTTACACAAATATGCTGTTTCTGTACTTGGACACACTTGCATTTTGTAATGCTTTGGTACGGACACCTGGGTTGTGAAAACAAAAGACGTTTAATAAAGACAGACACTCACAACATTACACAATGCACGAGACACGGAACACTAAGGTTATGGAACACTAAGGGCTAAGACTATGGGTACACATTGACAGGCAACCAGACACAGTGGTATCAACACACAGAAAACACAGTTTGAACCATGCTGTCCACACGCCCTCAGAAAGCTCTTAAAGCCACGGTGATGACTCCCAGCTGTCAGGTCAGATCACGACCAGCTGGGAGGTGGGGCTCCAACATGGGACGGCCTTACATCACTCCTCCCCTAGGGCACACCTCTCGGTGTGACACTCACATAGCCGGGGGCGTCCCCAGAGGAGGCAGGGGGAAAACTAAAGACCCGAAAGAACAACTAAGGAGGGGAAACCGTGAAGACTAAGAAAACATAGTGCTGTGAAACATTACATACACTATGGGGAACACCTAGGGGGGCAAAAACAACATCCAAAATAAACGGGGGTGCAAAATCCATGGGGACTGCCATGGGGACCCGGGCTGTGGAGCCTGTAGCCCGGGCTGGGGAAGCATGGTTGCTTCCACGACGCACCGTGAACAGTCCCTTGAGCAGCACCTTTGTCCTCCGGCCGCTGTTCTCCCGCCGACAAGGAAGCGGGAGCCTCCGGTGTCGACTCTGATTACCCGGAAGTTGCGGGGCTCTCTACCGACACCCTCTCTTCCACGGGGCTTCCCTTCAAAGATCTGCCTCTTCCTGACGAGGCCCCCGTGGTTCTGGAGAGGGTGGAGGCTTCAGGCGTCGGCCTCTGCGACTCGGAAGTGACGGTCTTCTCAGCCACCGGCGGATTCGTTGGCCCTCGGAGGGTGGGTGCTCCCAGCGTCAACTTCCACGACCTGAGATTGGCGACCTCGCTCACTGCCCTCAAATCCGCGTGCCCGGAGGGGGCGGGAGCTTCCGGCGTCGGCTGCTGCGACTCGGAAGTGGCGGACTCGTTCACCGCTGTCAAGTCCGTAGTCCCATCCCTTGGCCCTGCTGGTGGTTCCTCACTCGGCGTTGTGGCCGCTTCCTGCAGGGTCGAACACACAGAAAACACAGTTTGAACCACGTCGTCTACACGCCCTCAGAAGGCTCTTAAAGCCATGGTGATGACTCCGGTCAGATCACGACCAGCTGGGAAGCGGGGCTCCGACGTGGGACGGCCTTACACATTTGCTTTGCTTGAGTTTATTTATATGTCTCTGGCCTTGAGGGTGAGTGCTTTTTTATTAAGCTTATGATGACCTTTAAATGGCCTTTCACCATTTTCTGCTCCCAGCCCTTAACGGCGCAGGCTCTTGTTTTATGACATGCAAAATCTTTTTTATAAATTTCGCATATCACGGTTTTATATAATTGACCCATTTGTTATAAATGCAATCTTTCATAGCCAAAATGAGGTCATGACATTGGACAAATTGTAATGTCTTGTCATGTTTGCTTGTTTTGGTCTCCCATGTGCTTCTGTTTTGTTTATTGTTACACTCATGTCTCCGCCCTTGTCACCTGTTCCTTGTTTTTCTTCTCTGCCCCTGCCCATTTCTCATTTTTGCCTGTCTATTTAAGCTCTTATGTTTCCTCAGTCTGTTTCGGTTCGCTGTATTTGTTAACTGTGACATGCTACCCTGTCTCCTCTTATACCTTGTTCATTTTCCTGTTCTAGCCATGATTTGTTAATTTCCTAGTCCTTGTTTTGCCAGTGTTAGTTCGTCTATTTAAATAAATCTTTAAAAACCTTAAGCTTGCATATACTTCCACACCCACAGTCATTACACAAATGCTACAGAACACTGGCACAAATCCCATTCTATCTAATTAGAAATTCAAACACATGAAACCCTTTTTGTCAAGAAACTGAAATGTTTTTTTGTTTATAAGTACTTTATTTTATAAATATTAATAAACATGCACATTCCAGCACATTTTTATTAATGTAATTAATATGGTCTGTGTGAGAGTTTATATTTAATTACATTTTTTTAATATGTTAAGCAAACAAATTGAAAATGTGCATTTTGTAACGATTATGGGATGTTTTAGGAAGCATACGCAGCACTCGATGATTTTAATGGTTTAATAAATGAAACAAAATGACAAACACTAAGAACTTGAACTAGAAAGAAAACACAAAGGCAGGGGAAACAAAACAAAGCTGAGCGAAAACACGATTAACGACAAAGGGATAAGTATAAGTACAACTACAAATACAAATACAAAGGTTCGAGTCCCGGCCCGGGCACTACTGAGGTACCCTTGAGCAAGAGAGAGAGAAGTGTCTTCTGCTGGAAAAACGTCCCCCCTATAAGTGGGGCATCCCAAAGACAGGTGTTAGGCAGGAAAGTCAGGAGCACAGAGCCTCAAAAAGCCACTGAAGACCTCTGAGCCGAGAGAGTCTTGAATGATGGTCAGTCAAAAACTATGTACAAATTCACAACACTGTGTGTGTGTATGTAAACCACCTCTGTGGACCACCTGTGAACGTCATAGGGGCTGTAGCGCCAAAAAGTCTGACCTTGATTGGAGATTAATGCAGAGAGATTTGTTTAGTCTAAAATGATCTCTGGTTTCTGTGGTGTTTAAGGGACCTTGGGCCCTGGGCCGAATTCACCAGTTCCCTCTTATGGGCGCCCAAAAGCAGCCATGATTAATCAAAGTTTACGAAATCACATAGGAGACTTGAACACCTGTAAAGCCCAATAAGTACTAAACTGTGGAAATGTTAACAGATACAACAATTAAATTCAGATTTATTTATAAAGCGCTTTTTACAACTGATGCAGTCACAAAGCTGCTTTACCAAATCCGGTCCGAGCCCCTAATGAGTAAGCCAAGGCAACGGAGGCAAGGAAAAACTCCCTGAGAAGAATCAAGTTTCAATAGGGGAACCCATCCTCCTCTGGCCGACACTGGATGGCAATCAGTTCGGTTGATTATCTTCATCATAACTATATGCTAAATAATAAATAATAAATTTGATGCGAGACCAGAGAAATGGTCAAAATTAAAATAAATGTGGTCAGGCGCATATTACCGCAGGATGACATGTCACAGCTGGAGAACTGGTAAACAGGTGCAAACACAATAATAAACAACAATGAAATCAGTAGTACAAAACACAGGAATGGCTTGTAAAAGTCCAGATGAATGAAGTTCTCTGGATAGAGCTAGGTCATTGGATGCTGGAGCAAGCTATGCTCATTGGCAATGAGACATCAATAGTTTATCACTGAGTGATCTGCTATTAATGTGTCTTCACTCCAAGGGTGCCCCCCCCTAAAACAAAGGGTTCTTCCTCAGAGCACTGCCAGTGAACCACTCGAAGCAAAGCAGGACTGTCACTTGCTCTCTTGTCTACAGAATGGGAGGAACAGGAGATGAGGTAGAACAGAAGAAAATAGAATGAGGAAAAATAGTGAGGATTAAATAAACATAAACTTAAATTACTAAAATATGAGAAGCAATTTGTAATGTTATGTCATGTAGGACAAAAACTTCAATTGGCAGATCGATGGCATCCAAAAGGTGGGGGTCCAAGGAGAACCTCATCTTCCAGAGTGATCCTAGGCACAGGTCCATGTCAGGCATAGTCCACATCATGGAACAGGACACAGAACACCCCCTTTTTAAGGCGCTGGGGACATCAGGGCAGTAGCTGTAGACCCGCTCATAAATCAGCACCTGTCAGAGAGACACAAAAAACCTCAAGAAGAAAAAGAAATTAAATAATCAATCAAAATCTATATTTTTTGGGAAACAGGAGATTCCATTGTCCATAGCCTATACATGTGGAAGAATATGTAATCTTTAGTGAAGGAGGTGTTAGTATCAGACGTAGGGAAAAGTTTGAGCTGTGTTAGATGATGCCATCTAGTGTCACCTGGTGAGTGTTCGACTAGGGTGGAGGTAAAAGTGACAAGCAGGACTTGATAAGGGCGGTCACATTTATGTTCCAGAGGCCCAATAACAGTTTCATGTTTAATTAAACCTTAATTGCCAATTGAAATGTGAAAGGCAAGGCAAGTTCATTTATATAGCGCATTATCATACACAATGGTCATCCAATGTGCTTTACAAGGATGGACATTAAAATAAAAGGCTAAAAAAGCATGAAAAGTACAAGACAAAAGTAAAAATTTAAAGCAATAAAATAAAGCAATAAAGTGCATTATAAAATTTAAATATAAGAAAAAATAAAAATAATAAATAAGAATAAAAATAAAGAAAGTGCATGATAAAAGTAAAATATAAAACAAATAAAAAGATACATAGATAAAATAGAATTCTAATTAAAGGATGTGGCAAATAAGGCTGTTTTTAGTTTTCAGTTGTAGAAGATTTAATCTCCATGAGCAGCTGGTTCCAGCAATGGGCTGCATAATGACCAAACGCCATTTCACCCTGTTTGGTTGCAACCCTCCGCACCACTAGCTGAGCATCTTCTGCTGATCTAAGAGCTCTTCCAGGCTGGTATTTTTCAAACATTTCCAATAAATATTTGAGTGACTTAAAGACAATGAGTAAGACTTTGAACTCAATTCTGAAACTGATTGGAAGCCAGTGTAAGGTCTTGAGGACTGGGGTAATGTGCAAACATTGCAGGACAGTGCAAAGACAGACAGGTACAAACAAAGACAGTGCAACAGTTACCAGTGCAGTTATGGGACCAGTAATGTGATTACTGAAATTTAGATCCTCATCCATGATAACACCAAGATTTCTTGCCTGGGATGTGGTCTTTATATCTTTGGATCTTAGATAGGCACTAAGTTGCAACCTTCCTTCTTTGTACCCAAACAGAACAACATCAGTTGTATCTTTATTTAGCTGTAGGAAATTTTGTTGCATCCATCCATGTTTCAAGGCATAAGCACAGTGAGTCTGCAGGGCTGAAATTGTTAGGTGAGAGAGCTAGATAGATCTGAGTATCATCTGCATAACTATGATAGGCCACCTTGTGCTCTTGTAGAATTTGGCCAAGGGGAAGTATATAGAGGCTGAACAGAAGAGGCCAGAGGATGGAGCCTTGAGGGACTCCAGACCGCATATTGGTTTTCACTGATTTGTAACTCCTGATCGAGGCAAAATATGCCTGCCTTCTAGGTAAGATTTGAACCATCGAAGCACAGCTCCAGAGAAACCAATCCAGTTTTCTAACCTGTACAGGAGTAAGTTATGATTGACAGTGTCAAAGGCTGCACTAAGATCTAGCAGCACCAATACGGTTATCTTCCCTGCATCAGTGTTCAGGTGATTGTCATTTACTATGTTTGTAAGAGTTGTTTCAGTGCTGTGATGCTGGCGAAAGCATTGATCTGGTTGTAAACTACTTTCTCAATAATTTTGCCAATGAAAGGGAGATTTGAGATTAGTTGAGATAGTTGTTCAGTACATAGGCATCCAGGCATTTCTTTTTCAGGAGAGGTTTAACAGCTGCTGTTTTTAGTGTTGTAGGGAATGTGCCTGAGATAAGTGAGCTGTTCACAATTTCAGATGCAATACAGATGAAAACACTTTTTGAAAAGTTAGAAGGTATAATGTTGATGCAGGAAGTAGAAGGTTTAGGGTGCAGCACTACATCTTCAAGAGCTTTGCTGTTGATTGCACTAAACTCAGATATTGAGTTCAGCATTTTTGTGCGTGTTGATAGACGTTTAGTATCACTACACTGTTTGGGGCTAATGCTTTGTCTTATATTTTCAATTTTGTTATGGAGGAAAGATGCAAACTCATTACACTTTTCAGTGTATAAGAACTCTGAATAAATGAGATTAAGATTAGATCAGTTTTAATTTTCAAACATATGATATACCTGGAAATTTTGTGTTTACAGTCTGAATAAAGAGTTGGCCACCACCATGTGTTTTTAATCAGCTGTGCTGTTTAGTGTGGACCTAGGTAAAGGCTTCATCTATTTCCTCTGACCAAACAACCGTTTTGCTACCCACATGTCCCCCCTTAAGGGCGTCATTTATTGGTTTAGCAATTTCAGAGAAATCAGAAATGCAGTGCCTGTTTTAATTGAGTAAACCCATAACTGACCTTAGTCCGCCAATACATCAACCTATAAACACAACATCCTTCTGGCACAATCAGGCTTTACCTGAGCTTAGAAGAAGAACCACAGGCATTGAATTGGTTCTGAACATTGTGTAAAATGGTAATATGATGGCCTGTTTTGGTGAGCACAGGCAATTGGATTAAAAAAAAATGTAAATTTCTTTAGTTTCCAGGCAGAGCTGAGCCAGCGTGGCCACAGGACCGATTTCTGTGTGATCAGACTCAGGATCATTCGCATGCTTCACTGGGAATGGACTGTTCCTGCTTATTGCTCTTAATTGTTACATGAGCTCAAACGAGGAGGATAGTTTTTCCAGAGAGACATAAAAGTAAAGACTAACCATAACTTGCAAGTGTTATGTGTTCATAATGGATCATAACATGCTTAAGGAACTGAAGAAGTATCTTCTTGAGAAGAATTGAGAATGCCTGAAACATCAGCATTACATCCTGAGTGTCAAATTTCTGCATGACTGTTAAGCTAATCATAGCAGAAAATAAGTAGCAAGCTAATTAAGGGATTAATTACTTGCACACAAAAATGATACACACACACAGATCACACTTACACATACATAAAGTGCCCAAGATACAAAGGTAATTTAGTAAGGTACTAAGTTCATTTTTATCATGATGAATACATAGCTAGACTTACAGTACTTCGTTACCCCTAGTATAATAGCTTTATTGTGAGCTTTCATGTAATTTCTTGTCAAATTCTACAGATGGGACCTATAGCAAGCCCAGATAAGGTGTGTCCCCAGCTTCTGAAAACCTGCGCTGCTGAACTTGGTGAGCCTCTACAACGAGTCTTCAACCTCAGTCTACAACTGGGGAGAGTCCCCGCCCTCTGGAAGATCCCTCCTGCATCGTTCCGGTCCCTAAAAAGAAACAGCCCAGCGAGCTGAATGACTTTCAACCGGTGGTGCTCACATCACATCTAATGAATCCTGTGGATGTTTTACCAGTCTGTGGTTGCAGGATGGAAAAACTGATTAGGAAGGCCGGCTCTGTGGTTGGCATGAAGCTGGATACTCTGGTGACAGTGGCAGAGAAGAGGACTTTGAACAAACTGCTTGCCATTATGGACAATGTCAGGCACCCTCTGCACACTGTCTTAAGCAACCAGAGGAGTCTGCTCAGTGACTGGATGTTTCTCCCTAAGTCCAGTACCAACAGACTTAAAAACGTCTTTGTCACACATGCCATCAAACTGTTCAACTCCTCACTGGGGGGCAGGAGGGGGAACAGAAGGACAGAGCAGGACAGAGCAATTGGACAACAGACAAACAACTGGACAATCAAACATTAGGGACAATGCAATAGACTACATAACATAACTGCAACAAACCAGTGCAATAAGTAATTACAATTACTTAAAACTACTTATTACCTGTACAATAACTACTATATTTACCTATTGTGCAGTAATAATTACTTAAAATAAATTATTTTTGCTATCATTCCACAAATATGTATCTGGATATATCTATCCAACTAGTTCTTAATATTCTTTGACATGTTACATTATGTGTAAATTTGATTTCTAGATTTGTCTTTTTTTACATGTTAATTTTCTCTCTAGTTTTGAAAACTTGCAGTGAAATTGGTTACTAGTTCTCAGACATATTAACCAGATATTTCTGTCTTAAAGGAGGTTAAATGAGGATCTCTCAAAATGAGAGATCCTCAAAAATCAGTCACAAGATTAATGGATGTCCCCTTTTTTACATTCGGTGTAAACTGCCGTTTACTTAATAAATGCAATTCATTTTTATCGTATCACAATGTATAGGCCTAATATTCATTAAATTCATATAATAAACATTTCCAGGTATCACAGTGGGCCAGAAAAATAAAAAGGATTTCAAGCTACAGACTACAGACCAATCATGGTAACAATTTATATTATAACATTAACCTTTCATGAAATATGGAGATTTATCACTATTTTACCTATTTTGGGGTTATAAATATTAATGTGTTCATTTTGATTTCATTTATTCATGTCTGTTTTGACAGACTGAGGTTCCATTTAGTCAAATCTGATCAGACCAATCAGTACATCAGTTTCATAATTTATTATTGCACCAGATGGGCACAGGCTTATCATATTAAAACAATATCTGCTGCAGAGGTGACACAGTGCATCTTAAAATTTGTGTATCTGTGTAACGGTCTGTGTCACATGTGTTCATGTCATGTGTTGTTAGCCACGCCCTAGCCCCACCTCGTCAGCTGTTCCATGTCATATGTCACCCCCCCATGTGAGCTGTTGTGCATTTGTGACCCCTTTTGTATACCTCGTGTGTTTTGTCGTTAGTCGTCGGTTATTGTAATTGTAGTTTTCACCTTGTCATTAGTCGTGCTTTCTCTTAGCTTCGTTTTCCTGCCTTTGTGTTTTGTTTCTAGTTTATGTTACTCAGTGTTTTGTTTGTTGTTTTATTTAAATAAATCCCTTTTCTTGAAGACCGTTTATGCTGCACATGCTTCCTAATCACCTCAAAATCGTTACATAATAACCGACCGAAATATGGAAGCAGCAGATTACCCAAAGCCGGACCAGAGACTAAGGACTCGTTTGACCAGTGGCAACGGGAAGGAGGAGACCTAGAGGAGGGCTACGCTCTCCTCGAAACGCTAAAACTGGTCAAGGAGAGAACAGGTGAGGGGTAGTTAAAAGACTTGGGGAGGAGACTGGAACTGCGCCTGTGGCAGGGCAGCAGGGGTTACCAACCCGAGGCTGCTGGCGACGTTTCGAGGAAACACCAGAAGCGCAGGGATAGGAGCCATTATGGGCCAGCAGCCAAGGGAGCTCCTGCGGCTGCTCTGTCACCCAAGGGTGCAGTTCCCAATCATCCCCCCCAGGGGCTTGAAATCTTGAGTGTTCTGCTGGAGGAGCCGCAACACTTGAGCACCTCAAGCACCTTGAGCGACCTTACCACCCCGAGCCATTCCGGTCAACCCGACAAGCCGGTGTGCCGCGAGCATAGAAGGAAACGCCCTCGCAAACAGCAATGTGCGTCAAAGTGGAGGTAGGCTCGCAGAGGGTGGTGAGGCAGTGGCAAGTCAAACGATTTGAAGATCTTAAGGATTTGGCCACAAAATCCATTGAGTTTCCTAATCAAATAGCTGTTGAGTAGCCCCCAGAATGATGACCCCATCCCTGCTTCAACTCCAGAGTGACTCATAAATAATAGCTTCAGTGGTGGAAGCTCTTAGTCATCTGAAAAATTTCTTTGTCTAATTCTTCCTTCGTATCTTCCTCCTGATAAACAGATTGCATTTTTATGCTGGTGAGGTTTGCTTCGCTTCATTAGCACCGTAAGTTTTATTGGTGACTCCAATGTTTCTAAATATAAATCATGTGTTGCCAGTGAGGTTACAATTGTGATCTTGACTCTTTGGCTAACTGTTACTGGAAAATGGAGAATGTTAATGCAGGACATGACACCATCATCAAAACGAATTTAAAAAGAATGTTGCAAAATCATAGTGGCACAACACCTAACTAAGTCACTTTATTCAAATTTTTCCTTTGTCATTCACCATGGTCCACTGTAAATGCTTTGTGCCTTGTGCAGCAATAACTGCAACTGAACATTTGCAGTAACTGCTGATCAGTTCCGCACATCGACTCTGAGGAATTCCTCCACATGGAACAGCTTCAAGCTTGTTGATGGGTTTCCATACATGAACCCCTTACTTTAGGTCTTTTCACAACATTTCAAATAGTTAATGTCAGGACTTTGACCTGGCCATTCCAGAACTTTCCATTCCATTCCTTCCATTCCAAACTTTAGAAACTGACTTTTTCAGCTTTATCAACAACTCTTTTTCTGAGGTCCTCAGAATGTGTTGTATGTGTGATCAGGCTTTGGTCGATCCCTGTTCTTGATAAGCCACATTAAAAGGTAAGTACTTTGTATCTGCACTCAATGTCAATTTCTTTGGAGCCAATAACCATATAGGTGAACTTTGGAGTTTACAATTGCAGTCCACAGATCTAAAACATCCAGCCAACATTATGTCATAGCCAGACAGTGACCCCTGATCAAATATAAGACAAGTGAAGCTGACAAAATGGAGAAACAGTGTAGATACAAGGTATATGAACAGTGGCTCGTCAGCGTATGTCTAACTTTTGTGCTCAAGCAAACGTAACAAAATCTCAGACAAAAAATTTTGATTATTTTTGCTTTACTTCTTATTTGTAACAGACATAAAATGTAACATGTAATGGACAACATTGGGTTACTGTCCTAACTGTGGTTCTCTGATAACATGAGTGAGGTTTCTCACTGTGGGAAACCCCCTCAACGTGACAGACCACGGAAGCACCAATTTACACCACGTCTGTCTGAAAGACGGTCAAACACTGCAGCAGTACGGGAGCAACGCCCTATATAACCTACTGTAGTGCTGCTAGACAGAATTCTTAGCATGCTGTCTTCCTAAAATAATAGCATTTCTATAGTTTGTTTTGGTAAGAAAAAAGAAATCTGCCTCATTGTAAGACTTTTTCCTAAATATTTTCAAAAAGCACTGTAGAACACATTTTATACATCCCAAACACATCCCACATTTTAATATGTTCATCCCATACTTGTTCTCTGTGAGTAAAATTTCAAACTTAAAACATATCAAGCTTAATTTAATAAAATGTAAAAGGTGAATTTAAATGCCCATGCATGTACAATGGAGAACTGTGCCAAAATTGTGATTTTTTTTTTTTACAGAAACATTGCTAGTTATCAGTGTTCATTACAAGAACTACATTAAAATATTCAAAATTAGTTTGCATTAGCCCCAAACCTTAAGCTTTTAACCAGATTGACCAGGTTGTTTTTCCGCCTTAAATGAAACAGTTATGGGTAAACAAGAAGACATGTGAAGTTGCCTTTTATTCACTAGTTTGAAAGCTATTAGGTGTAGCCTCCCTGAAATTAATTTTTGAAGGGTGGGATGTCTGTTATTAATAAACTGATTTCCCCCAAAGATCGTTGGTGACCTGGTGAATGATTTACATGTATGTATTTATCTCATTCTTATAGGTATTGAGAGTATTCTTCTTAAGCAAAGAGAATATAGCAGATAAAAAATACATCTTAACATGATACTAAACATTAACGTACCTCTGTTAGCTGTCGGAAAAATTATTAGTGCAAGTACATGCCAGATGTAAAACAGTTTCTTTTATTTTGACACATACATGCATATGGAGTGCTAAAAAATAAAACAGACCAATACATAGGTATCTAGATTATGAAATGCTAGCATTCTCTCTGTTACTTCAATTTCTATTTCATAAATGAGGGTGTAGTTAGGTAACGCAGCTCTCCGACAGAAATTTTGTGACTGCACCAAGACAAACGAGTTTAGCTCTCTGCTAAAGACACACATTAGTAAAAGCCCTCAGAATACAATAAGAATGGTCTAATGTAATATAAATATGGATTTATGTATTATGATATAGCTGGAGTTAGATATGTGCTCCATAACAATTAGTGTAAATAAAATAACCATATTTAACTATGGTTTAACCTTACATCAAATTTGGATACGTTCTATAGATTATAAAATTGCATAACCATAATACAAAACCAGAGGAATATCAATTACACCAGTGTGAGCTCTCTGTTTCACAAGCAGCCATAACATTAACACCACCTGCTTAATACTGAGTAGGTCTACCTTAGTACTAACACTCCACAAAACCTACAGTTTTGAAGATGCTCCAAGTCATCTAGCAGTCACAATAAGGGCCCTTGTAAAAGTGACATCTATCCACATGCCCATTTTTACCTTCTTCCAGCAACCTTAAGACCTCTAATATGCTTTGCTCACACTACATTATTCTGAAAGAAGATGGACTGCTGTACTGTTCACATTACACAACCTTGAGATTTGCCCATGAGCAAGCAAGAATCACACTTGATTGAGCATTTTGTCAGTGACCTGTCGCCAAATCAATTCGTCTTCTTTTGTATGACTTCTATGATGGCATGTCAAATCTTCTGCTAGTTCATTATCTGTTCTGATAAGTGCGCCTACTGGAAAGCAAAGGTTCTAGCTTGCTGTGTTGCTGGAAAGTGTACACAAGCCTGTACCATGCAATGAATAGAGAGAGGGGTTAAATATACAGGCTATTTTGATCATATTACCAAAATTGGAGAAGAGATCATTTGTAATTTTAATACAAACCCTTTCCCTTTCTTTAAATGCAAGAAAAATCAAAATGTGTGATTTATTACCTCTCTTGGACTTAAAAGTTCAAAGAAAAGAAATTCCAGTGTGTTCACTGATCAACTAATGGTTTGTAAATATAAACAATTGTAGAATGTGACAACTGCAAAACCCTCAAAAAAGTTAAAATAAGACTTATAAGTAAAATAAGAGTGAAAAGTATATAAAACTTTAAAGGCTTGGGATTTTAAAACATTCCGCAATAAGCAGGTTAACTGGAAACAGGCAAAGGGATAGTCATTGTATAAAAAGAAGCATCCAACAAAGGCTCAGTCTTTTCAAGCAAAGATCGGGTCATGGCGCACGACTTTGTGCCAAACTTCTTGAGAAAATTGCCAGTCAGTCAAAAATGTCAGTAATACTGTGAAAACTTTCAGGGAATTTGGAAAAATCTCAGTCCCTGTAAGCAATTGAAAGATTATTAGTCATTGTGAACACATTACAGCACAATGCATACTGAACCACAACAAAATGTGACCTCTGCATTCATGTCATGGGCAGCTGACATAGGCAGCACCTGGGGAGCAGTGCTTTGGAATGGTACCTTTCTCATAGTTACCTCAGTGACACTTGTACCGGTCTGGGAGTTGAACTGGTGACCTTCACGTCACGGGGCAATTCCCTAACCACTGCCCCACGTGGACTGTAGGACAAGGCTAAAAAAAACCTTTGAGCCCTCAGAACGTATAAGAGCCCTCATACTGCATAAGAAACTGGCATGCTGCTGAGATTAATGTAGCCACATGGGCTTAAGAGGACTTTGGAAAACCACTGTTACTTAACACAGACCACTGCTGCATTAAGAAATTCAACCTGAAAGTCTATTACACAAAGAGAAAGCCGAACTTTAATTCTATACAGAAACACAGCTAAGTTCTTTGGGCCCATGCTCATCGAAAAGACAGTGGAAACATGCTGTAGTCAGAATAGATTCACCTTTCAGGGTTTTTTGGGGGGGAAATGGACTTTCAACTCTCCATGCCAAGGATGAAATGGATCATCCTGACTGTTATCAGCAAAATGTGCAAAAGCGAGCCTCTGTCATGGTATGGAGAGGGGGGCAGTGCGGGGTCAAGTGTGAAAGTCCTATTGACAGGCGTATTTAGAGGTATATTCTGCCATCAAGGCCGCATCTTTTCTCAGGATTTCCATGGTTATTTCAGCAAGGCAATGGCAGGCCTCATTCTGAATGTGCTATAACAGGGTGGCTTTGTAGTCACAGAGTTGTGGTTGTCTGGCCTAGCAGCAGTCCATATCTGTCACCTTTTGTAAATGTATGGAGCTTCATGAAGAGGAGAATCAGATAACGTCCACCATGGACTGTTGAGCAGCTGAAAACTTGTATCAAGCAAGAATGGGGAAACATGATACTTGCACAAATACAAAAATTCACCTAAACAAATTAACAGTGTAATTAAAATTAAAGGTGATGTAACACAGTAGTAATCACATTTTTTAATTTGTTCCATGTGCAAAATTATAAATGTGTTTATATTTACAACTTACATTTTAGTTGATCAGTGAAAACATTGAAAATCTATTCTTGGAACATTTTTCAGTTAAATAAAAATTCAATAGAGTTCAAATTAATCCGAACTGCTCACACTCCCTCACAGCACCTTGCAAGGACATATTACATTACAGCAAAAATGTAATATGTCCTTGTTAAGATCCATGCAATAACACTAATTATCTCAAATAACAAAGTCAGATGACAGTCCATTTTCAGTATCAGTGATGTTCTTTTACTAGTTGTGAGTTAGGTAAGGAGAGTGGTAGCTCTGTGGAACAAAAATGCTCAAACGAACTATGACTGACAACATGGGGCCTGAGCCAAGATGTGCAACCAAATATAGATCAAATAGGTAAAGGGCTATTTGATTCTTATCAAGGCAATTATTGTTTGGTACAATTGTGGAATAGATGTCTGATGTTGAATCAATGGCAAATCTTTTATGTAATCAAAATGTATAGGCTACAACAGCATAGACCATGTTGTTTTTGCTGTGGACAAGCGGACAGGCATAGAGTTAGACACACTCGCACAGTGACTTATTTTATTCCTGCCAAGCTAAACTGTCTGCTTACAGAAAATTGGTGCATTTCTCTATTCACCTATGGCAACACAGGCTGTGAAACATTTTCCTATTTTGAAAACATTACTATCAAACACATCCAAGTGGTGCCATACCCAAGATAAATGCTACATATGTGTTCTGGCCTACAGGGGACACCGTAAACAGTGGAGAAAAATGAATTTTTACACAAAGTTACTCCTTTAGCACAGCAGCTTCAGAGGGTACTAAGGTTTGGACACATCATTAGACCTGTGCTTACTGAAAGGGTCCTGAGCCAAAGCTCCGGTCCAACTGTGAGCACTGCTGTTTAAGCTGATCCAGTAACTTGTCCACAGAGTCCTCCTTGTTTTCCAGCTTAAGATATCTCCTGGCATAGCCAAGATCAAGTCGAGGCCAGCTGCGATATCTCTGCTCCTTCACAGGGGCAAAGCCAATGTCTAGGGTCACTGTGCCAACCCCTGTCATATTTACACAGACCTCTGAGCTGGACTGTCGTTGGAGATGTCGGGGGTGATTTGAAGATAGCTCAGACCTTCCTTCAAGCCAAACAAGAGCCCTGGGCAGTGTATGTGGTTTAGTCCTGTGGCTCATACTGTACGAGCGCCTGGGAGGAAACATGCTCAGCTTCCACTCATCCCCCACAGAAGTGGACATGGAGCTTACAGTCAAGCAGTTGCTAAGCTTGCAATGAGTTTCTGGTTGTGGCTCCTGGCCACTACTACCTCCCTGTTCTGCATCAGGGACAGTGTTGAAGTCTACTTTGCTGGAGTTGCAGGTATTGGAAAAATGTACAGAGGGAGAGGAGGAGAACTCTTGATGATGAAGGACCTCTGTATTCAGAACTGCTCTCTGTTGAAAAACTTCTTCCTCTGATGTTTTCTCCTGCAGAAGTGGTTCAGAGGAGGCCAGTTTCTGAAGGCACAGGATGTTCAGATGGGCTGCAGGCAAGCTGCTGACCCACTGGTAATGCTTGGCCAGAGAGTTCACCTGCGTGAGGTCTGCTGAGGGAACAGCAGCAGACACAGAGCAGATCACACTCCGCATTTGAGCCAGCAGCATCTGAGTTTCCCTGTCTCGGTTTTCATACAGCACTGTATTGGCACAAATGAGAATAAAAAGACCAACACCCATAATGACAGGGCCTAAGAGTTTCATCCTCTCACTGTGGATCAGGCTTGCTGTAGACAACAGCCCTTTGGCTCCCAGGCCCCATTCTGATGCCTGAGAGGCGCCAGAGAGACCATCACTTACAGCAACCAGTGCTGACCGCTGTGCCCGATATGGCCAGTAACCTGCCACTGCCAGCACTGTGCCAACAATCACCACTACCACGCCTACCACCAGGAATGCTCCTGGGATGGAGCGGATGCGTAGTTTGCCCTGGATCACTCCCTCTTTTTTTCTTTGTGAGCGCAGCCCAAAGCGTCGCAAGCACTGGCAGGAAGGAGTGGCTAGAGTCTGGCTTGGAGTCTTCTGAGTTCTCATGCTTCCAGCCCTCCCTCTTATAGCCCCACCTTAACGGAAGTCTGCAGGGAAGAGGGCAAAAAGGCCAGATGTTAATTGTTTCTTTAAGTACAGATTTGTCTTCTTTACAGTCGTTTCTTTCCTTTTAGTCCATGCTGGAAGCCTCCATATAACATTACCTTGTGTTTAAGCATGTAGTCAAACACAGATGCTGCTGGTGCCTGTTTTCAGTGGAGCAGGAATGTATCATCATCCTATAAGGCCCCTGAGTGCAGTCGTCTTTGGAAGCGTCACCCCCCCCCACTCCAAATGGACAAACATGGATAGACACAAACACACTATAAAATGCTCATCTAATAAGACCAAGGTAGTAACACTTAAAAAGAAACAGATGCAGACAATGTTTAATTAAGTACTTCTCATTATGTCAAAAATGTTAATATTTATAAAAACATCAACATCAGTAGAACCTAGCGCAGCAGTAACCTTGATCAATGATATCAAAGTTACAAAACACTAGCCAATGCATAGTCAATTTTATATTCACAATACATTAGCCTTGGGGTTTATGATCTAAAGCCCCTGGGCATAGTCTCCATCAGCCTGACTCATAATCCATCCCAGCTGCTGAGCATAGTCAGACTGTCATAATATTGTTTATTAATATTTCATATTTGTATGTCCATATTCATTTTAAGAGAAGATACACTGTATATTAAACTTGCATAACAAAAACAAAACAACAGCAAAACATTATTATTGGTGACTTTTAATATTGTAAAGAATAAAACAAAAGCCAGATGAACACTTTCACATCTGGTTTGTTATTACTGAAAACCATGTGTGCAAGGGTAAACAGAATATACCTAAATGAAACACAGCTTCATTCCCTTTTCACTGGAATTAACTTTTAATTCGAGCTTGTTTTGCTTACTTTACTTAGCAAAGCTTCCCCTTATGATGCCATAAATATTCATTAATGTAATAGAGCACATCAAGTCTAATTTTGCAATCTAGGGAAAACATTTTTGTGTTTCAAAATGGCACACCATAACTACATCACAAGCATGCTACTCTGTAGAGATGGTCAGCACTGTCCTTGATTGAAATATCCACTAATCAGCCATATCATTAAAACCACCTGACTCAGACACAGTCTCAATATTTAAGTCCAGGCTGAAAACATTTGTTAAGTCAAGCCTTTGGTTAGTTCTAGATAAGGGGCAGATCTGGAGGGTGCTCAGGCATAGAGTATTCTGGTAAACTGGGATGTGTGAATGATGTCACCCCCCACTCTGACATGTTCACTCAGGTTTATAGACTGTTAAGACTATCAGAGCGAGTCTTGCCAGAGCTCCTACCTCCACTCAGACCACAATGTATATCGTTCTTAATCACTCTTAATGTTTAGCATAACATTTTTTTTCTGTATCTCTCTCTGTGAGTTGAGGTACTCAGTTTTGATACCAGTGATTCTGTCCCATTCTGCTATCTGGACCACCTTAACCCGTCCTGATACCCTACCTCTGGTTGAAGTTTTTACGGCTTTTAACCCACTCACTCCTTCAAAGGAGAGCTCATATGGACAACCCTATGCTCCACAGAACTGACTGAAAGTCATCGCGGCACCACCTGTAGACAGCATTCACTTTTAGTGCTGCAGCAGGTCTTCTGTGAGACTGGAGCAGACATGGTAGCCTTTGCTCCCCACACCGATCAGTAAGCTTTGGTTGTCCATGATCTCTGACACTGGTTCACTGGTTGTCCTTCCTTGGACCAACTTTGGTAGGTACTAATCACTGCATACTGGAAAAATCCTACAAGGCCTGTTTTGGAGATGCTCTGACCCAGTCATCCAAACATCACAGTATGATCCTTGCTATAGTTACTGAGATCCTTAAACCTGCCCATTTTTCCTGCATCAACTTTAAGAACTCACTAACTCATTTCAACAGTGAGTGGTTTTAATATTGTGTCTCATCTATGTACAAGGGTGGTTGATATTAAATAACTTTTTTGTGGTCCCAAACATGGAAAAGCTTATATTGTAAAACTGCACAAGGCATGTTTCACAAAGTTTAAACTTAAATAAAACTAAGAAAATAAAAGCAACTCTCCTCAATAAAATACACAATGATCACACAGATATCTAAGTGTGATTCTGCTATTGTCAAGGTCCAGGAATAATATTTGAGTTGTTATATTTAAATAGGCAATTGTTTCAAGACCCTTGCAGAGAGTCTTAAATCAGAAATTACAGAAAACATAGACGGAGGATGTGGAAAGACAATTTTACAAATTGAAAGGATATGGAAAAGTTACAAATTGAATTGTCTCTTGTCAATTATTTCAATAAACCACATCATTTTGGCACTCCTATTTAATTCTTAAAAGCTATTAGGATGCTAGTCTATAACCACAAGAATTATTGTACATGAAACCTCATAAAAAGTGAAATTGTGTTCACCTTTTGCTGTCGCTCCCCCATCAGTTGTATTTTTTGTGAATTGCATTTTACTTAATATTTTAATACTCCACATTCATATTGCTTACATTTAAAACATTTTTATTAGATATTTATTTTTCTCATTTTTTTGTAAATATGTGTGAGGTCTAAATATAAATTCACTTGTTGAGGTTGACAATTGTGATTTCAATGTGCTTGCACACTGATGTTTTTTTGGATGAGGATTTGCTTTTCATTTCATATGATATGATATCCTACACACAAATATATTTATTTGAGCCAACAATTTATTATTATATTTTTAACTTATAGCTTAGTTTAATTTTGAGCCTTTCAACACGTTTTTAAAATGTAGAATGAATTGTGAACACACACACACACACACAAACGTCTGTGAAGAGTGCAAGAAAGATATCTTAGGCCTGTATTAAATGATTATTTATAAAAGCAGAAATAGCCTCACTGTTCAGAAACCTTGTTGATAACTAATTGCTTACGAGAAGTTATGAATAATAATTACCAGGAGTTAATATTCAGCAAACTTACACGTAAATTATACCTACCAGACAAAACTCTACAAGTGACACTATTCTTTATTAGCGTGTACCTCAATAAATATGGCTCTTCACTAGTCCTGTGTCTGATACCCAAGTGCTATACAGTGTTTAAAGGCACAATGTGGCACAACTGTTTTTGTTTTAACATTAAATGCATATTTGTTTTTGCCTGGACCATCTGTGGTGGTGTGGTTTACTCTTTCAGTGTGACACCATATACTTTGATGAGACATTCAGATTTGTGATAATAAAAAGGATTTGTTAATGGTAAATCATATAAATCTATTATTACAAATTAATTTACACAAACTTCCATGTCACATCATGGGATATTTTTAGGGACTAATGTAACAAACTAGTGAATAAATTCTGGTTCCAATACAACATCTAAAAGAAAACATTTTTAAGAGTGCACAGAGCAACACAATTTTCATGGCTCATATTGAAACTTTCAATCGTAGGTGTAACCATTTTAATTGATCTGACCTTGGAATAGAAACATCTGTCCCAGAGAAGAACATATTTTTGTGTTTCTTATGGCTGGCAGGCTCTGCAGGACTAATTAAAAATCAGATAAAAGAGTAAGCATATTATAAACTGCACAAAACCAACTGAGACTGGTAGGTTAGTTGTACTTAGCTACATTTCAGGAAACGTCACTGTTGAATCAATCTGGCAGTTTAAAGGAAGGGTTGATAAGTCAGCTCTTAAAGTCGTTCTATAAAACCCCATGGAACATTAAACATTTCATAATATCGATTTATAATGGTAATTAAAGTACTAGAATTATCCATCTTCTATTTTTGTTTAATGACTGAGACTTGACATCAAGCGAAATAAAAACACACTGCGCCAAATGTATAGGAACAAATTTGCGTAATTCCTAATGCATGTCGATAGATCAGTTGAAACTACATTAAACACTCAGAAATTAGCCCCCCGCGCACTCATGGTTTCGATATGTTCTCGAAAAACGAATAGATCGCGTAAAATGTACTAGAGTAGCAACATATGGAACATATAAGTCTTCTTCTGTTATTAAAAGATTAACCAGACACCTTGTCATTTGCAGCAATGGTCCCACGTCGTGTGGCTAAACGTCCTGTCAAATCGTTTAGATTACAGCTAGCTTTGTAATGATAATCTACGTTTACGTGAATAAAACTGTCCATTACTGATCATACTTAAGATGTAATGCAGTGTTTTGGTCATTCTGAGCAGTCTCACGTACTCCGAAGCGTTTGTCGTGTTGCGCACATTCTATCAAGATTAAATGTCGAAGAATGCTGATGTACTACATTCGATGTTTCACTCAATCCACACACGGTCGAGACAAACTGATATTGTACTGGAGAGGTTCATTTGCTATAGTCAGAAGAAAGTTGTAACTGGTTCAAGTGTATATGTAATGCAGACTACAGTGACATATCTAGGCAGTGTTCCTTCGTAGACACAAAACGACAAACAATTATATCAAGGCTAAACGTGAATTGACTGAAGCTAAACCTGTTATTTTGACAGGGGCTAATTCACGATAATGAAAGCTGTTGACCTTATGTAAGGTCAAAGCTTGATAAAATAGCGCGACAAAGCCTCCTAAAAATCGCCATAACTGTATTGCATGTCCAGCCTCGCGAGAACGTTACCAAAAACATGTTCAACGACGCTTATTGTACCTGATTTCTTGGGTCTAATTCAGCAAAGTTACTTGCCTTGGATAAGCTGTATATCGTCTGCGCTTATTCCCGCCACATACGCAAACAATGAGACGATCACGCGTGTGAAAAGCCTCCTCTAATCCACTCAGCACTTGGAAGTTTTGCAGATGACAATAAATCCAGTAATGTGAGACGCGTCCAAGAACCGCACCTCATCCAATGCTCGACGACGTCGAGCAGGGGATGAAAAATGATTGTTAAAACATGTTCTAATTACGAATCACATCTCCACGCAAAAATCAATGTGACTCTGGTGCAGAAAAAGAACTCTTAGCCTCCATTGACTATAATTACAGGATAGCGCCTCCCTCTCCCCTGACTTTTCTCGCACGGTCAGAGCACGTAAGTTAGTCTATGTGGGCAACGCTGAAACAGCATGGAATGCACTATGGATTGCATACTGTCCAGTATTCTAGTCAACTGTTATAATCCATAGAGCATAATCTAAAATTTCAAAAGCTCTTACACGAAATAGGTGTTGTCTATTGGTTCTTCAAACCAATAGTTGCACTGTTCTTAAGCATTACACTAGGAGTGGCCAGTGCTTTTTTTGCAGATGCACCACACTGGAGAGCTCTGGTCTAACGGACATGACTCTAATGTTCAGATGCTTCCATACCTGGATCTGGCGTTGTAGATGTGGGCTGAAGATAAACACTGCCGACGAGATCTCTGGGAACACGATTAGACACCCCTGCAATAGACTTAGCTTATATGACTTAAACAAATGCAAAAAAACAGAACTCAAAACAAACATTAGTTAAAACACAAACGAGAGAAGATATTATAAACACTCATTCACCAATGAATCAACCATGTTTGACTTTCCATTGCTTGTGCTTAGGGATTTTTAAAGTTGGTTATTTGATTTGGCGCCATCTTACGAAATAATAATGCAACTGCAGTTACAACTATTCATAAAGCCTTTTTTAAATTAAATGACCAGGCAAACAAAGTTCTCTGGCAAGCGTTTTTATTTCTTGTCCTAAAGAAAAAAAATTAAAAGGAGGACATCACAAGAACGACAGACATGAAGTACAATAAAGTCCATTACATCCTTGCAAAAAATTTTTCTACAGTGTGCAATACAATGATTAGGACTTAACGGCGTTTTCTCAATGTTTTAACTCCTTTTGAGAGAGAGACAACTATATTCTACCAAGACTTGTCAAAAGAGTGTACTACTCAAAAACGTAGATCAGTGACAATAATACTGATAGTTAAGAAATCAGTAAGCAAATGAAGCAAACACATGGCACACTGGTCCTTATCTACATTTGCAATGTTTATAAAAATACAAAGGGACAGATAAAAGAGGTTCAGGTAAATTGGGAGACATAGAACTGCATTCAGACTCATGATCGAGAGCGAGATCTAGATCTGGAGCGTGAGCAAGATCTGGAACAGGACTCCGAGTGTGCTGCTGAAGCAGAGTGACTGCTGCCTTTAGCTGGAGTGCGGGACTGGGACTTGGAGCGAGATTTGGATTTGCACCAGGCTTTGGAAGCAGAGGGAGACTGGGATCTGGAGCAAGATGGTGATCTGGAATACAAGGTTCTGTCTGTTGTTCCTTCATCACCCCTCTTGATGGATTCATGACTCTTGGAGATGGACTTTTTAGAGCCATCTCTGTTGCTCCCCACTTTGGAGCGAGACCTAGAACGGGACCTAGATGGAGAGCAGGACTCTTTGCGGCTCCTCTTATTCTCTTGTTTCGTCTTTTTGTTCTTGAACCTGCCACTCTTGGCTTCATCATGGCCTCCTTGCATCCCTCGGATTGTGTGATCATCATTGCTGCGGTCCTCTTCCTCTCTCTTTTTCCTATTCTCATTCTTCTTGCTTACAGATTTGCTCCGGGATCGGGAGACTGCAGGCCTAAGATGAACAAAAAAGATCACGATTTTTCAGATGTTGGCTGCCTTATAAAGTTTATAAAGTTGCCAGGTTGCTAAGTACCTTGTCCTTACATTCACCAAGCATTTTCCCCAGGTACATGTACCATAGGGGACCTTTCATTTACACATAACTGTAGCTCATCTGTTCCTGCACTGTACACACATGGACAAAATTGTTGGTACCCTTCAGTCAATGAAAGAAAAACTCAAAATGGTCACAAAAATAACTTT
>JBBPDA010129964.1:0-23600 GCA_037974385.1 Arnoldichthys spilopterus | reverse complement strand
GAGAGAGAGAGAGAGAGAGAGAGAGAGAGAAGAGAGAGAGAGAGAGAGAGAGAGAGAGAGAGAGAGAGAGAGAGAGATATGGCTGCCACTTGTCAGCTATCTAGCAGCTTTGAGAGTTTGTGTTGCCTTAAATACCTACAAAGCGTCTCTTTCTCACACACACACACACACACACACACACCGCACCAGAATGTGAAAGATCAAGCGAAAAGACCTTTTATAACATTAATGAATAAAATGAGACACCGTTACTAGCACAGTAAATACACTGTTAGCTTCCTGCCGTGTTCGAGCAGCGAGCACCTGAGCTGAGCGGATCTCTGCGGAGCAGATGGACAGAGAAGTAACTTACCTCAAACCCAAACGCAGCAAAGGTAAAATAAAAAATCTACCCCAGTACCGTCCGCCGCCTTGGACAATCCGGATTTAGTAACAGAACAAGGAAAGAAGCGCCGTCTACACGCGAAAGTGTTGCTCTCAGGGGCAGCCGGTGTTGTCGGTCCTGGCTGTGTTGTGGATGTGAAACTGCGGGTGCCTGGGCAGCGTCTACTGATGGCACGTTCGGATCAGTTCACTGAGCCGATTCTTTTCAACTGGCTGCTTCACTGAACCGAGCGCCGAATTCAACGATTCATTGACTCTAAAGACAAGCAAACGTTATTCTCGTCTCCACCGTGCGATAAAGCTGGGGTCAGTGATCGAGTCTGAAGTCCAGTGTGTCTGCGTCTTCTTTTCACTCAGTCATAAATGTGGTATTTGGTTAGTAAGTCCTCAGCAGGGGCAATGCAAGGAGGGGTTAAACAAGGCAAGTGGCCCCCAGAGAAATATTATATAATAATGGGGGCCCAATATTATACTCTGGGCAGTGGTGGCCCATGTGATCGGAGGGTTGCAGGTTCAAGTCCCAGACCAAGTATCACTGAGGTACCCTTGGTACCATCCTGCTACACTGCTCCTGGGGAGCTGTGAAAATTTGCCCACTGCCCATGTGTGGATGGGTTAAATACAGGTCACATTCTGTTGCGGTGCACTTTGTGTGAAAGATATAACTTTAAACTTTCCATCTCTTTCCTGCACATTGATGGACTGTTGTTCAGTACTCCCTGCATAGTTCGAAGTTCCCTTCCAACTGATCACTTTCACTCACTGTGGTTTGGAATCTCCATGTCTAAATACACCATTTAGGCAGTTTTGCAGGGAACTCCTAGGGCTATCGGAATTCACACTAAATCTGTGTGTCATGCAGTTTGTCCGCTTTCTGGTGCTTCCTTGGTTGCTATAGTAATGAAGTGGGTTTTGTCAAGTGTCCAGTCCAAAGATGCATTCCAGTCGACCATGAGTGTGAGGATATGTATCACATCTTTGAGGGGCATTGAGTTGCTGATGTTCCTGCAGGGTTAACGTTCTTCCTAAAAATTTTCAAAACATGTTAGAATATTACCATGTTGAACTGTGAGTTACACTGATCAGTCATAACATTAACACCACCTGCCTAATACTGAGAAGGTCCCTCATGCTGCTAAAACAGCTCTGACGGTGCACTGTGTGTTCTGCTCCCTTTCTGTTAGAGTCAGCATTCACTTTTAAAGTCTTCACTCTGCCCACATGCATCAGTGAGCCTTGGGTGCCCATGGCCCTGTTACCAATTCACCACTTGTCCTTCCTTGGATCTCTTTTGGTAGGTACTACCTACTGCACACCTGGAACACTCCAAAAGACCTGTTTTAGAGATGCTCTGACTCAGTCTTCTAGCCATCATAAAAGGCCATTGTCTCAATTTCTTCATACAAACCAGATTTGAGTTGCATGTGTTAAAGAAGCTAATGTTTTACACATTATTGATGAGGTTTGCAGGCAAACCCAGGAGTAGGCCAATACAATTCATGTGGCTTTGCTTTTTGGCAGTTGCATCACTTTATGCTACTTAATTATCCAACAAACCCTTGAATGATCCTAGAAATGATCTGAAACAAGAGCATGGTCTGGAATACTACTGTCCCTTACAGCAATAAATGGAATGTAGTGCTAATTATAACCCAGAAAATCTGAAATCATCTCCTTTAATCACCACAAATTAATTAATCTACAAAGACAACTGTGTAACTGAAAGTTATCCAGGGTAAGGCTGCCTAAACAACTCATGGCAAAATTAGCAGGAAACTGTACGGAAGGCAATCAGATTGCCCACCCTTCCTGTCTGTTCCTGAGAGGCCTGGGCCAATACCAAAGGGTCCACATCACAAGAAGAAATCTACTGAAAATGAGTGAAGAAGGGGCATGATCCAAAATGATCTGTTAGCAGAGCACCATCTAGGGGCCACTGTGGGATAGATAATTAAATGTGTCCACTGTTGGATTATACCAAGGTGGATAATTTGCTTCCAAACCGCTTCTTCCATTTTGGGGCACAGGAAAGTTGGAGTCAAGGAAGCTGAAGGAAAGAAATAAGTGTGTATTGGCGGGTTCCAGACTCTTTTAACAAAGATCAGAATAGTTATATAGGTGATGTACAAAGAAAAATGACAAAAGGACAGAATATTTAGAAAGAATTAACAAATCTTTTTTGAATATAGGCAAGGTTGGAAATGTATATTTTATTTTTTTAGTTTGCACATTTCCTTTACGCAGTTGCAGGGCTTACATTACATTAGCACTGAACAGCATGTTAAGAGTGCCAACATTAATGACAAATGTGTTGAATTTCAGGAATGTGATGACATAGCTAATATTGAGGCTGCTGCACGCAAACAAAGAAATATGATTGAAATACAGAAACAATCTTAACTGTGAACTATAGTACTTCTACCTCAATTAATAGAAATTTAAAGCAACATTAAAGTAAAAACACTTTTCAGTTAGTGCTACATGAGCATCACCACACACTACAATAATAATTAAAAGAATTATGTTGAAAGCTCACTTTGAGAAGTAACACCTAATAAGAGATACTAATATTATTTTCACCCTTACCAGTGAAAAGGGTTCCAGGATTTCTGCAGATATATAATTCATAATAAATTCCAAAAGTTAGGTTTAAGGGTTTCAGTTTTTTTATTGTATATCTTATCATTTGTACTTCTAGAACAGTCAGTATTTTAAACCAAAGTAAGGACTGTGTGGGCTTAAAGAAAAGTAGTAATTTTCAGTACCTTTCATTTCTTTCATTATTTTGTCATTTTATTTTGTTAAAAATAAATAAATAAATAATTTACATGTACAGTGTAAAGCAAAGATAAAAAACTACTCAGGACTCCATGACATAAGAGACAATCATATCTGGCACACACTCACTGAGGACTTAGACTGAACTCTTAACCCTGCGTAGAGGGGCTCTGTGAATTTGGAATGGAAAGTAAAAAGAAGAAAATACACTGCTGTTGTGTCATTAGAGACACTGTAGAAGGACAGCGTGCCGGCCAACTCGTCTAAATACACTCCTGCTCTGTTGGAGCGGAAAGGAGGAGCAGGTATGTTTGTTCTTTTCTTATCGTGCCAGACTGAGAATCTGTTGTTAGAGAAGATCAGGCTCCAGGACATTTTATTCCATCCAAACATACAGTCTTCACTACTGCCTTTCCTGCAGATGCCTTTATACGCCACTGCTATTTCAGCCTCATCACTCCACTCTACCTCCCAGTAACAGCATCCAGTCAGCATCTCTCTGGAGAGCACCTGTTCAAAGCCGTCAAATCTCTCGGGATGATCAGGACACTGCTGAGTCTGTTCTCTTGCACACTCCACCTTCTGGTTCCTCTCAGACAGGGAGAGAAGTGGGTGTGCTGTGTTTGGGTCCAGGGTGATGTCACAGGCATCTGCACACAAGAAGAAAGATTAAACCAGAGGAGAGAACAAAAAGCCTATTCCTCCCCTGGTTTATTTTTGCAAAATGGACTGCTCTGGCTCCAAGTGCAAACCTGAGCATAAACCTGATTGGATGTTGAATACGGTTTAATTCAGTTTATTCCTAATTTTAATGCTTAGTTTTTATTTATTATTATGTTTATTTTATCTCTGTTAATCTCATTGAATGACCTCTGTGTATGACATTTTGCTATATAAATAAACTTGCTTTGCCTTGTCTTGCCTTTAATATATGTGAAAGGGTGGCTGTCTTGTATCACTTTACATTCGAAGACCATGTCCAGGTTGAAACACTTCTTAAATCTTCAGTGTGATTAGACTATTAAATGTATGCAAATGTAAATGGCTTGATGTTTGCAATACCACAAAAACATTTTGCTTTAAAAGTGTCAAGGGTAATGGTATTGTTGGGGGTGCACCAACAAAATGTATAGTGGGGAACATTGGTGAGGCAGGCAAACCTACATTTTCTTGGGCCTGGTTTCATTCTGCTGCTTCCTGCATATCCAATTCTATAGAAAACACACACACGCGTACACACACAATTTATATATCAGCAAACTTTATATTACTGCACTTAATACACTTAGAATTAATTCCAGTGGAAACCAAATATGATAAACATAGTTTGTTTACATTGTGTTAACATGTTCATAAGGGATGGACCAAAATAAATGGTGCAAAATTATTTGGAAAGAAATATTTTTAAATAATTTCTTTTATAAGTTTAAATGGTTTTCCCTTCTCTTGTAACATTACCATTTTGGAGAATCTAACAGTGACTTCTAACACACAGATGATGTCTTTACCACTATGGTAGTCACACAATTGCATGGGGCACTTAATTTAAGTGGATATAAGGTTTTTAAGTGGGTGTTTTGGTGATTGGATAAATTCATAAACAGATTTTAAAAATATATATTTTATTTTTTGGCATTGAAGTAATGACTGTAATCCCTTAGTCATATAATCAATGCAACAACCCTGAAATGACCCCCCCCCCAAAAAAAAAACAATTAAAAAAAAAAAAAGACTGATGAAAAGGAGATACTGCACAGTTTCTAAAGAGGCTATGACTGAACTTGCTCTTGCTTGGCCTGAGAATTCATACACAAAGCAGGAGCACAAGCAGCAACTCTACATGAGGCTGTAATTGAAATTAAGTTTTTTTTACAATCCAACACTTTGACCAAAAATGAGGGCACGTATTGTTTTATAATCAAATGCTTTTGAATGGGGAATTACTTTAAGGTCCTACAGAAAGCTTAGTGTGCCAGAAATCCTTGTGTGAAGAGGCAATACAGATGGAACTTTTTACCATAACATTAAAGATGCAAAGCTAGCAAAAGTCCACGTTCACACACAGACACATCTATAAATACCTGAGTGTCTCCAGCCTGTAGCCTGAATCATTCAGTTTAGCATTAAGGAGATTCTTTCCTGAGTCTCCTGGGTGATTGTAGGTCAGATCCAGTTCTTTCAGATGTGAGGGGTTTGAGGTCAGAGCTGAGTCCAGAAAAGAACAGCCTTTTTCTGTAACCAAACAGCCAGACAATCTGCAGAGAGGGAGGGGCAAAGACAGCTAAAAACAATGCAAGGGGAGAAGATGTAAGGTGAGTGTGTTTATAGTCTGAAACTTATAGTCATGTTTTAATCCAGTGTGTGATCTCAGATGCAAGATTTCTCTAAAGCTCAAAACTATGGGTACTATTGGTTCCTTTCAGTATGTCATAACTTCTAATGTGCTTTTATTAGATCTTACTGAATCACCAAACATATCGATCTAACTACATGGCATTTTCTTTAATTTTTGTTCTTTGCCACCCCACCCCCCCAAACATACTCATATCAAATTTCACCCACTAGCTTGGACCCCCCAGTCATTTGATGCTACCAACACCTGGTGGGTGAAGGTTAGTACATGCTTTATCAAAATCTTTTTTTCCATCTAACAATGTCATTGGATAGTTCAGTGAGCTTGTAGGAAAATGCTAATTGCTAATTAACTCAGGGAGAGTGAGGCAAATGTTGTTCTCTTGGATGGCTGTGGGATTGGCCAGATTGCCCAGACTTACCAGAATATTCAGAACTTGTAATCTCTCAATGACGGACGTCTTTGATACAATCAGCCACAAAATATTACATGGTTTTACCTCAAGATTCAGTCTTGGGACCAGAACTATTTAATCTCCTGCTAGCCAGGATAAATAACTAACCTAACATTTCTTCCATCAGACAAACAAGTTCCTGTCCCCCCTAAGTCTATTTGTTCCTTATTTAAACAACTTTCAGGAACTAAAAAAAAAAAAAAAAAAACTCAAAACAAAGTGAATAAGCAGCACTTTCCCCCTTCCACATCAACTGCTGATGTGCCCTTGGGCAAGGCATCTAGGTGTACAGCCCACTATTCCTATACCTGGTGTATGTACACTGGTGTCATGGATGGGTTAAATACAGCTGATAAATTCATTGCTCACTGTTCAGTGTGTGAGTGCCAGATATTTACTTATCTGAATGAATGAATGAATGAATGAATGAATGAATGAATGAATGAATGAATGAATGAAATTTCAAAGATAATTCAACTCAGAAGACAACTACATAAGTCAGGAATCATGAACAAGGTTTGGCATAACTTAATAAAAGAGGTAGTAGACAGAAGTAACTGGAAGACAATGGGTCCAAATTCCAAGACTGACAGTTCTGTTGGTGATGCAGTGCTGCTCCCAGACATGCTTAGACAGCAAATGATAGATTTTATAGATAGAAATACTGACCTGAGTTTTTCCAGTTTGCAGTTTGAACTTTTCACGAAAGCACAGAGTTGTTCCACTCCTGAATCCCACAGGTCATTGTTACTCAGGTCCAACTCTTTCAGTGATGAACTCAAAACTGATGTCAGTGCTTTACAGCTGTCCTTATTCAGGTTACAATAATCCAACCTTTACAGTAAATATATTTTCTGTAAATCTCCTTTCATAAGGAAAATTGGAATTTAATTCCTAAAGTCAGGAAACTTTTACAAAACATTTTTGTAAAATGTGATTAAAATTGATACTTACAAAGCTTTTTCTGTGTTTTTCACCACTGGCAGTAGTCTTCTCAGTCCTTCATCTGATGATCTGTATTTTTTCAGGTCAAACATTTCTTGAGATTCTTTTGACATCAGCAATACAAACGCCAAAGCTGACCACTGTGTAGATGAGAGCTTCTGTGCTGTGAGATTGCCTGAGTCCAGGTATGTCTGGATTTGGGTTGTCAGGGAGCTATCTTTCAGTTCACTCAGGCAGTAGAAGAGGTTGATACTCTTTTCAGAAGATCTTGTCTTGTTGATTATCTTCTTAATGTAATCGATGGTGTCCTGCAAACTATCTTCTTTTATTTCCATTTCTGGCAGTAGACCCTTGAGTAAAGTCTGATTGGACTTCAGAGAGAGGCCAAGAAGGAAGCGAACAAAAAGGTCCAATTGCCCATTATGATTCTTCATGGCTCCTTTTACGGCTGTTTTGAGGAGATCATTTAGAGTGTGTTTACGCTTCCATTTGAATTTCTCCTGGAAAGGAAGAGGTGGGTTATGTTCCACAATGAATGAGAGAAAAACAAATACAGCTGCAAGAAACTCTTGGAAACTCAAATGCACAAAGCTGAAGATCATCTCATGCTTTTTGAAGATTTGTGTACAGACTCCAGAGTACAGCGTAGCTTCATTGACATCAATGTCACATTCTTTCAGGTCACTCTCATAGAATATGAGTTTTCCCTTTTGAAGCTGAAGAAAAGCTAATTTTCCAAGCTTCAGTATATACGATGCGTTTAGGCTGTCTCTCTTAGTTGGTGGAACTGTACCGTCCTTGTCTGTCTTTGTGCTGTATTTTTCACTTTTTTGTCTTGTTTGAAACAACAAGAAATGTGTGTACATTTCTGTTAGGGTTGTGGGAGCATTTCCCATGTTGTTACCATCTAAAATGTCTTGAAGCACAGCAGCTGTGATTTTACAGAAGACGGGTATGTGACACAAGATATGGAGGCTTCTCGCTGACTTCACATGTGAAATGATTTTGCTGGCTTGATGCTGGTCATGGATTCTCTTCCTGAAGAACTCCTCCTTCTGCGAGTCATTGAATCCACGTATTTCGGTAATGTGATCAAAGTAGTGGCATGGGATCTGACTAGCTGCAGCAGGTCGAGAGGTTATCCAGATAAGAGCAGAGGGAAGCAGATGTCCTTTGATGAGGTTTATTATTAGTTTACCAAGAGTGGTCTCCTCTGTTAGGTCAGATACCTTCTTTTGAGCAAAGTCTAGATTAATTTTACTTTCATCTAATCCATCTAATATTAGAATCATCTTGCTGTTTCCTTTTAATATCTCCATTGCCTCTTCATCACAGAGTTCATGATGGAAGTAACGCAGAAGATTCAAAAGGCTACAATGTTCATCTTTGATCACATTCAGCTCTCGAAATGGAAGGAAGAGAACAAAATCTAAATCCTGGTTGGATTTTTCCTCGGCCCAGTCAAGAATGAACTTATGTACAGAGGCTGTTTTTCCTACTCCAGCTATTCCCAATGTAAGTACTTTGGTGCCATGGGCATTTTCATTAGACTGCACTTTGAAGAGGTCACTGAATTTCACTGGGATTTCTTTGGACTTGGGGTAATAGGTCTCTATCTGTCTTACTTCATGCTCTGTGTGCACTCCTCCTGTGCAGCCTTTAATTACATAGAGGTCAGTGTAAATGTCTTTTAAAAGTAGATCATCATCTTCTAGTGAAGTCCTGTCATACAACTTTGAACATTTTTGCTGAAGATGTCTTTTCATATAATCTTTTTCCACTGGATTTTTCCTTTTGATATTAGCTGTTTGAAAGTAATAAATAAGTAAATAAATCAATACATAAATAAAATGGAGCATATGTTTTGCTAACCATTTTTCACTATTATGTGAAAAATATTAGCTCATTTTCAATTAGATGGCAGCAGCACCTTTAAAAAAAAGTTGGGACATGGCAACAAAAGGCTGGAAAAGTGAGTGGTAGTAGAATGAAACAGCTGGAGGACCATTTTGCAGCTAACTGGGTTAACTGGCAACAGGTCAGTAACATGACTGGGTGTAAAAAGAGCATCTTAAAGAGGCAGAGTCTCTGAGAAGTACAGATGGGCAGAGGTTCACCGATATGCAAAAAAAAAAACTGCATTTGCAATGTGTGTAACAATCTCAGAATAATCTTCAGAATAGTGAAGTGTAAAATTGCGAAGACTTTGAATCTCATAATCTAATGTACATTATATCATCAAAAGATTCTCCACATTTTGCCATGCCATTCACAAATGCTGATTAAAGCTCGATCATACAAAGAAGCCATATGTGAACATGATCCTGAGACTCTGCCATTTTCTCTGGGCCACAGCTCATTTAAAATGGACTGAGGCAAAGTGGAAATTGGTTCTGTAGTCAGACGAATCGAATATGAAATACATTTTGGAAAACATTGATCCCACATCCCCCGGACAAAAAAGGGAGAGGGACCATTCGGCTTTTCAGTACTCAGTTCAAAAGCCTGCTTCTCTGATAGCATGGTGTGATTAGTGCCTATGGGCCATCCAGACAACATCTTTTTCAGGGAAGGCTTTGCATATTCTAGCAAGACAATTCTAAACCACATGCTGCATCTATTACAACAGCATGGCTTTGTAGTTGAACAGTCCAAGTTCTGAACTGGCCTGCCTGCAGTCCAGACCTTTCACCAACTGAAAACAGCTGGTGCATCACGACTAAGAAGACCCAGGACTGCTGAGCAGCTATCTCTTTGGATCCCAGATATGTACAGACTGTTAAAAAAGAGGGGATGCTACACAATCTTAAACATGGCCCTGTGTCAGCGTTTTTGAGAGGTGTTGCTGCCATCAGATTCAAATTCAGTTTAAACATTTGATTATGTTTTCTGTGTTCTGTTGTGAATAAAATCTTGGCTTTACGAGATTTACAAATAATTGCATTCAGTTTTTTTATTATTTTACACAGCGACTAAACTTTTTGGAAATGGGTTTGCATTCTTTTATTTAAAGAAAGACTCAGTATACAAAACCATAAAAATGAACTGAATTAATTTGTTTGGTTTGTGAACATGGTAACAGTTGCATTACCCTCTGCAAGTCTGGTCCTCAGTTCTTCAGCAAGTTGGTTTTGATTGATCTTCTTCAGGATAGTCAGTGTGACATCCTTGGCTTTAATGTCACCATATTTGTTCACGATCACATCCACGATGTCCTGTATCTTTGCATTCTCCAAGCTGGCTTTTGGAATGCGGTTAAATTGGCCCACACCATTGCGGAGATACCACTGGAATAATTCTAGATCCTTATAGCTCAGGTCTTCAAGAGTTTTCAGTAACTCTTCTGAAATGTTTGCCATCTTATAGTACTGGAATTAAAAAGAAGAGAGATTCAGATTTAATGGAGAATTATAGAAAGTAAACAAAAGATGCTGCCTGATTGGATTATGAAAGTGTATGTTTGTGCAAGAATGTTACCATCAGAAGTCTACAAGAACACTTTTTAAATAATTATTTAGGAGGCCTATACTTAGTGCACTGACGATATGTACTTAGAGATTGTAGCCCATGTGTTAAAGCAGTATGATAGCTTTTCACTAGTCTGGTGGATAGCAACCCATCTCCTGGACACCTACTTTCTTGCAAAGTCTAGTTGCCACACCTGCTTCAACTTCCATCTAGCAGATGTTTTCGTGTAAGGTTAGGGGAGGCAACAATCTAAACCCTGCAAAGATCTCTGGTGAAAAGTTGGTGTTTGGGTCCTTCATAGTGTTCATGGCTGAATATTTTGGATGATGGATCAGTTGTACTAAGGTGTGTCAAAACTAGAGGTGGGAGTAAAGAAAAATTACAGTATAACATTGCAACAGAAGTATGGATATTTTATTATTATTTTAATTGTCATTCATTGGTCACTGTTAAGATTACTGAAAGATTGCCAAGATGCATTTCATTTTCAGACCAAAAGATGGAGCCATTTCTTCCTGGTTACAAAAGTAGATTTGGGAAAGTTTAACATTATTTTTCACTAAAAATGATTTCCTGTTTAAAACATATGTAACAATCCACATGATTACTATATTAATATATGCTTATGTTTTTCCCCTTTGACTTTGCCCTTTCTTGTGCAAGTGGAAAATTCTCCATTTATTCCCCTCAGAAACATCTTGTTTAATCATTTTAGATGCAAATGAAATTACCAGGATGCATTTCTTTGTCAGTTCATAAGAAGGAGTCATTTCTTTTTAAGCAAATAAGAGTTTTAAATTATATCCCACTATAGATGATTTCCTGTTTAAAAACCATAATATACAACCTAATACACAGGATTATTAAATTCATTTAATTTGATTATTTCTTTGTCAGTTTTGGATTATTGTGAGGTCAGTAGGAGAACTGCCTCCATCTAGTGGTTACCGCAGGTCGTCGTCACCCGAATTCTAGTCTTCCGGTTCAGCCCCGAGGCAGCTGGTGCGTGTTGGGGCCAATCACCGGAGGCTACTTAACATCCACTGGAACACAGGAGGTTGCGAAGACTACTCACTCACGTGGTACTCCGAGCGTTCGCCAAGCTGTTTCTTAGTAACCGTGGTTTTTTTTAACTCTTAGCTCTGTGATTCGTTTACTCTTAGCCTTAGATATTACTGTTTGCCGGTTTTTTGACTCTCTGCCTGAACCTGACTACGATTTTTGGATTCCCCTTGTTGTGCAACGCTCAATAAACATCCTGAGTGATCTGCATTTGTGTCCAAGACTCACCAATTATAACAATTATCTTTTTAAAGATATATAATTAAATAAATATGAGAAAATTTCAAGTTGACAAACTTGTTTTATAAAAGAAAATTATAAATAAGTGACAAAACTCGTAGTTTTTATTATTTAAGATACAGCCGATGTGTCACCAATCACTTCAGTTTACCCCAGTTCACACATAATGGCTTTGTATGTGAAAAAGTTTACATTTTATGTGTCAGTCCTTTCAGAAATGTACACTTCATTATGTCTGATTCTGCTCGATTATGTTTAAACTAACAGGAGTGGAAGCCCCAAGAGAGTCTGGTCTTAACCCCAGATGTCTTTGGTGATAGCAACGCCCCTGGTGAAGTGGATAGCAACAGTTCCCCTTAAGAGCCTCCACTGTAAAAAGAGTATGAGCAGTATGAGTGAGAATGAGAGAAAAAAAACGAAACCCCTGATGTTCATATGATTTTGCTACATGCACCCACTGTACCCACTTTTCATTAATCATGAAAAAGGAAAATCATTCAATCAACAAAAGTTAATGTAAAATTACTTAATACAAATATTAATACAAACATTCTGGATATCTTGCCCACTCATTTTACTATAATAAGACATATCTAAAGTAAATGCTTCTTGTTTCTTAATCAAGAGTAAGAGATTAAATATTTAAATACTTCACATTCATACATAAAACACGATAATAATAGATAATGCCCAGAAAAGTTCCAGATTTTAGTCCATGTGTAAAAGGGGCTTTAGGATCTCATTGAAGGGGAACATAGTGACCGAGAGAGCTTTGGAAACAGCTTTTTTTTGGGCCATTGCCAACACTGGTTGGGTTTAAGACTAGAAAGACTAGGTTAAAGTGGCAGTAGAGTGCACAAAATTAAAGAGTTAACTTAAATATTAGTGAGAAGACCCCTACTAAACACATTTGACCTAGCCCAAACAGCAAAGTGCAAGCAAAAGCACTAAATTAAAGTAAATCATCTGTATTCACATTGTGTTTGTGGCCATAGAGCCTCAGCAGAGCTGCTCCCCTAATAATAGACAGCGCCACAGAATTAAGGAATAAGCCAGAACACCATTAAAATACATGATGCATTTGAAAAATGTCAGAAACTGGGATGTAGCCATATACCAATAGTTTGACTGGAGACTTGGGATTCTAGATGATACAGGAGTTCATAAGATGTAACTTATAACAGGACTTTTTCCAATAGTGAAAAGTGCTATATTTAGTTAATGTAAAAATGTGGGGGTTACTTATACATGAATGAAGAAACCATCTACATGTTCTTCAAACATCCATTATTTTTCTGTGTGCTGGGTGTGCCTTTGACACCTGAACAAAGTGAAGTTGTATTTACCAGTCAACCATCTGGTACGTACAGCTTTTCATTAATAACCCAAATGCAGCATGAGGCTCTTCAAGGCAGTGAAGACTTTAGCTGGATAACTGTGGAAAAAAGAGATTATGTTGTTGAGTGAGTAAAGCAGAGTATGTTAATTCTACCTAAATTTGTGTTCAGGAATCTGTAACTAAAGCTATGCTTTGCTCCCTGGTGTGTGTTTCTGTGCTCCTTTTTTTCCCATACCCATCCAGAATGTGTTAGCCCCTCCCCAGACCTGGCAAGGCAGAACTGCCATTTAGAAATAAAAAGGCATAAGGATGATTTCAGATAAAAAGATTAGAAGCAGCAAAACCAGTACAGTGGCAGCTATTTGCAAATTTCAGAACTAGTGCCGGTCTACAGTATTTGTGTGCTGCTGTAACCCAGTGATGAGCAGTAATAGCCAGCATCAACTTTTAATGCTATAGCAGGTCTTTTGTGGGATCAGACAAGATGGGCTAGCCTTCAACCCATGACGCTGTTGTCAGTTTATCAGATCTTTCCTCTACCACTTTTGATTGGAACAAACCACAAGACCTGCAATTTTGGAGATGCTTTGATCCAGTTGTCTAGTCATCACAAATTGTTCATGCTTCCAACACATAAAAAATTTTTTTTTTTAAAAAGATGGTTTTTTTGGTGCTTAATATATTCTCACCTTTGACAGGTGCCATTAAGATAATAAGATAATCAATGTTATTCACTTCACCAGTCAGCGGTTTCAATGTTGTGGCTAAATGGGGTAGGCTACTTATTAACTGAGGATTTCTACAACAAACAATGATAATGAAACCTGTACATGTTTAAGAACTTAAAGTTAATTACAAAATGTTGATTAAAATTACCAAAAGGTTGTGTGTATTTTTCAGGTGCAAAATATGTGTTTCTAATATAGTGCACCATGATCTTAGTGCTGAAATGTTAAATATAATGCTTCATATCCACTAATGCTTTACCAAAAGCATCAGTACTGTATTACCTTATTCCAAAAAGTGCTTTGCATCCAATTGTAAATAAAGACACAGCTAGAGTGTAATTTTTAAGGGAGCCTTTTCTAATGCAAGATCACAGAAAGACTACCTGTACTAAACACATACACAAAGAATATTTAGTCATATTCAGTCATGCCGCTGGCTCACCTTAACGCTTCAGGAAAAAATGGAGAATAATTCTTCCTGCATGAACAACCACTTTCGGTTTGAAAATCTTTCACATTAATCAAGTCCAATACACAAATATGAAGACTAAGAGACACCCACCTAACAATATATTAGAGGCAGGTTTACATTAAAGACAAGTTTACACAAGAAGCAGTTTACCTTTTTCTGGGTTTGATCTATAATTCTTCAGATTGAAAATCCAGGTCCATTTCCAGAACGAAAGACCAGTGCTTGTTAATGACCTACAGACATTTCACAATGCCTACTGACAGGTCATGATATAATGAGTATACCTTTATTACTTCACACTCAAATTCATTGCTTCGCCTCTGGAGTTTGTACTGAAGGATCTGACTTCATTTTCATTTTCCCCTTCACCCAACAAGATCCAGTTTGCTCACATTCCAGTCAATTTTTACATTACGGTCAGTATAAATGAGCACATTTCATTCACATTTCATTCATTCAGTCTGTGCTATGGCATTCCAACACAACATTGTATGCTTTAATTTGACTGGGTAGTGGTTTCTTGTCAGAGCACCCATGGCCAAATCTGAAGTCAGTGTTTGATATTTTTGAAATTAAAAAAAGTTCATATTGTTTAAAATGTTTGTTTTTTAACAATTCTTTTTAAAACATAATTTAATGTAAACATTTTAAAAGCTATCTGTGCTTATAGTTTTTGTGCTACTGTCAGTCAAATGAATTATGGAATTTTATAGAATTGCTGCCATGTCGTACTGAAATACATTTTACTGCATTTAAATGAGTAATATTTTTATGAATGTGCGACCAATCTGGTTACAAAAGCAGCTGCTAACAGTGTGTGAATGCAAACAGGAGCCAGTTAGACACTTAACCAGTAGAGACACTGGGCCCAGTGTGAATCCACATACTGATGCAAACTAGAAGAGTTAACAGTCCTTTAAGAAATATGTGTTTTAATCAGAATCAGCATTGTGTTTATTGGCCAAGTATGTGAGTGAACACATACAAGGAAGCACCTCGGTTTTGGCTCTGTACTCACGCACCCTCCCCCTCCCCCTGCGTGCTCGCTCTCTCTCCGTACTGTGCCCACTGCTCTCAAGTGTGCAATGCACACGCTACCGTTTTACGTGCATGCTCTTTGTTTGCCTGCTCTACTTTCCGGGATATTTTATTCAATTTGTGGGCATCAGGGAGCCGCTATCAATATGCGGGAGACTACCGGAACTTCTGGGAGACTTGGGATGTCTGGCAAATTCCACAAGCATTTTACTCTACAGGCTCTACAAGCAAGTCATCAGCATCATTAGGTTCCATAAATTCATTGTGGCAACCACGCTCTGTTAATAAAAAGAATGTACTTTTGAATACTAATGTATTTTTGAAAGCAAGTACTCCAAAAAGCTGCCAAAAAATCCACAAACATATGCATTTAAGCACAAACTACTCAACTACTAAATGAGGCATTATGTAGTAAAAGTGATCTCTGCGTCATTGTAAACACACCCCATCACACAAAATGCACCCCAACATTTAACTAATTTGCACGTGGTGCACCAGGCAGGCAGTCAACAGTGCCTGGAAAGAAGCTAAGACAGAAAGTCACTGTAGAATTCACATCAGGTGTGTTATAGATAACATGAAGAACAGTAGATGACTTAAGACAGAGCAAGGTTCAAAGTGTAAATCTACTGTTGAAGGGCTGTGTGTTCGCATGCCACTGCAGTGAAAGACGAGGGAGAGGGTTTTCCGCTGTACACATACTATGCATGGTTATATGAGCATAAGATATATCTACATAAAATAGCTGGTGGTTGAGCAATGTAGCAAGTTATGATGATCATAACAAGCCAAAGTTCAAATTGCACTCTTCATAAAAAATAGGCCATGTGAATTAGACATTGTTGCTTTCCAAATACACTGTACAAATCATAGTCATTTAAATGCCTACTTCAATTTGTACTTACCTCAAATGTAATTTACATATTACATTTTACATAATTTAGATTTTATTTTAATACTGCACACTTAGAAAAACACTTACAGTACAATTGAAGTTACTCAGAAGGGAATGAAGTTGCCTTCTAATCAAGGATACAGGTACAGTTCTCAAGTAGTTGTTCTTTGTTACTTTTATTTATAATAATATTTATATTCATACTTTTACATTTTTTAAAGTAATTTTTTGAGTATCTGTACTTTACTTTTAGGAAGTAATAGTAACTACTTGTCATTGTAAACCCACGACATCACACAAAGTGCACCCCAAAAAATGTGAACCTGGACAGGGACTTGAGCCTGCAACCTTCTGATCATATGTACAAGTCCCTAACCACTAGGTCACCACTGCCCACTAAAAGACAAAACTAAAGACAAAGTTTACTTATAGGTCCACTGCATTTCTACAAAAGTTTTCATTACTCATTACTTTGACAATAGGCCATAATGTGTTTATCATGTGAGAAAAACCAGTCACAGTAAACTACAGCTGCATGCCAAACCACACACTTTCATATTTCTTATACTTCATTACTGAATGCATTTCTAATGGTTGTGTACTATGCTTGTTTGCCATTAGGACACTGTTTCATTGCTTTCAGTCAACAGTTAAACTTAGCATTTATAATGATGGCCACTACTATGCACATACAGACTGATAAATGGAGAGATTTCTTGTCAGACCACCCATGGCCAGATCTGAAGTCATGGTTTGATATTTTTTAAATTAAAAAAGTTCATATTGTTTAAAAAGTTTGTTTTTAATGAATACTTTAAAAAAAATGAACCATTTAATTAAATTCCAGTAAACATTTTAAACGAGGCTGCCTGTGCTTGAAATTGTAGTTTTTCTGCTATTGTCAAATTAATTTTTATGGACATTTGCTACCATGTCATACTGAATCCAAATTTATGTCCCAACTGGTTTTCAAGCCAACTTGCACATGTTTGTAGGCTTTGTTTTTTCCCCCAGTGGCTTTAATACATAGTGTTTACTGCTCACTTATAAAATCATATTTACTGCATTATAGATGAGTAATATGTTTGTAAATGTGTGAGCAATCTGGTGACCACAGTAAGCTACACCTGCTGTTATGTGAATGCATGCAAGAAGCAGTTAGCCACAAACCAGTAGGGACATAACACTGGGCCCTGTGTGAATCCACATGTGGTGGGAGCGGTCAAGTCTACCACCCCATAATAATAAGAAATAAGAAATATTCAGTAAGCTAATGGAATACCTGAGGGACGCAGGCTAGCTGGAAAAGTGCCTTAAAAGTCCAAACCAACACATGTGCATGCAAGCAATAGAAGAGTGAATCCCTTGTGACAGCAACTCACAGCAAGAAACTCTGAACACCAAAAGTCCTGCAATAAATCTCCACCCCCAGGTGACTAGGTGTCCCCAAGACAACCCAGTCCACTAATCAAACAAAATTATGAAAATATGAAAAACAAGCCAGTAGACCATCGTCCCCCAAAACAGGTAATCAAATGAACAAATGGGAGAAAAATATGTAAGATAAATATCAAACACTACAAAGCTAAACTAAATTAAAACCAAACAAAACCAAATATATGCAATAACAAACCAAACAAGACAACTTGGAAATGATAAATACCAATAATGGAGACAACTGACACCCACAAAGAAAAACAAACTATAAACTAAATAAGACAAAACAGCAGCACGACCCACACTGAGCAACCAAAGCCAAGGGTTGGGTCACACTATATAGGGTGACAAAACACAACATTAAGCCTGCCACCACAGCCAAACACTATTGCAACCAGCAATAGATCTTAACACAGACTTGTCAGTAACAAGCACTGGACAGATAAATTGCCCACGTTCAACTACAGACACAAAGAAAGGTCAACACTTGCATTACACAGATTCATACCCACAGAGTGAAAAACATACTACAATGCAGGCAGGAGCAGCAGACAGCCATAAGCTACAGGAGCAAACAGAAATGTTAAAACACATTTTAAACCTAAAAATGTGGCAGAATAACCGCATAGCCTACCTGAAGACAGACCTCAATAAGAACAACCCAGGCTGAGCAAACCATGCTACTTCCTACGTGGGTCTTTTATACAAGTGCAATTAATCTACTTAGGTTAACTACAGGTGTGTGCCCCGCCCTCCACCCCCACTAACTATCAGAGGCTGAACAGTGAGAGAAAGCAGAAGAAACAAGAAGCCAGAATACTCTGGCTACACACATACTGATGCAAACTAACAGTTAGCTAACAAAAAAAATCCACAAACATATACATTAAAGTACCAAGACTGAACTACATTACCATAACAGTAATAATAAGGATCCTGCATAACTTTCATTTTGACAAAGAGAAAGGTGCACTGTCTTCATCTAATGGCAATGAGGTGTGTGTTAGAAAGCCACTGCACTTAAAAATTAAAATTTAAATACTCTGAGAATGAGATAGTATATGAAGTATAATTTATAATTAATAAGTATGAAAGGTATAATTTTTTCAGTATTATATAGTAATAAGCATTAGTGTTTCTTAAGATATGTATTATAACCAAAACAAATCTAGATCAGAGGAAGAAAAACTGCAAAATTCAGTTCCTAAGATTTTTTTGCAGTAAAATTAAGCAAAAGTTAAGGGGGAAAATATATATATATTTAAGTTAATTTAATTTATTTCTAACAGTGCAAAAACTGAATTTGCTTTCTGCACACCCAGAGTAAAAATGTAGCAACATAAAATTGGAGACTATTGCAAGAGATTCCATAGCTTCAGTTCTGCACAGTTTTAGGTTAGTGGGGGCATGGTTCTGTCCATGCAAGCTAGACCTAACAGTCTGACCAGCTGAAAGAGGCCAAAAGATTTTTCATTTATTTATTTTAGTCCATTATTCCATACAAAATAGCTTTAATTCTGGAATGTAGGTGGGATTCCTTACATTAACTGCTCACTTCAGGTCTGTTTATAACATTTTTATTGCATTAAGGTCAGGAACTTTACTTAGCCAATCCAGAAATTTCACTTTATTCTTCTTTAACCATTAGACCATTGTCTTGTTATCAACTTTCTCTGAGATTCAGTTCAAAAACCAGTTCTGACATTTAAGAATTTTTTCCATCAATGATTGCAATTTGTACCCTTGAGCAAGGTGGATTATATGGAGACCTGTCCATATAATATCTTATTCACATAATAAAAAGTCATTCAATTTTATTACTGAGAGATGCCTTTAGTTACTTAGAAGTTACCTTGGATTCTTTTGTAACCTTGCAGATTATTAAATGCCTTGCTCTTGGAGTGATCTTAGTGCAAATTCATGTGATGGTAATGCAAGGGGTCATCCTGGGTCATGATATAACTGATACGATCTGTTCTCACCTCGATACTGAGAACCTTAAAAAATAAAAAAGACACTTATTATTTATCACTAATACTGTTGGTTTTGCATGTGGTGGACTGAATGGACTTCTTCCTGAGTTAAACCAAGCTCCTGTAATGAAATGGGAGTTGTCTGTGACCCAAAAACCCTCTGTTGTCTCTGACCCTTCCCTCTTTAACCCTCTGACTGCTCTCATTAGGCCCAACAATCACAGAAGCAAATTAACAAACAAACAAACAAACAAAAACAAGAGAAACACAATGAAGGCACTGAAAAAAACATCACCACCACCCCCATCTAAAAATGAATTCCATGTCCTTGCTTGCTCCCACACACTTTACCTATTTTCTTCCCTGTCAGCCTTATCCATTCGGACATTCCCGTGCATCAAATTCCCATCTTCCCATCTTTTTTCTCCCTCTGCCTGACTACTACAATGTCTTTCTGTCTCTTGGTGAGTGTGTATGTTTGTGAGATGAAATCACATGGTTCAGGTCTCTGTGGGGTGGAACAGCAGGGAGGCAGAGCAGACACACACTCAGCACAAAAGCTTTAACACGAATGGCTGTTTCGCTCTTGAGGAAATCTCATCGACCGGAAGAACTAATAGCTGTATCCAGTGGAGTCTCACGTTATTACCCCCCAACCTTCATCTATGACCTCGTAACACTGCCCTGACCAGCCTGGGTTAGATAACCACCTTCCATCACTGACCTCATTAGTGGATCTTGAATCTTACGCTAGCTTGTTGCCTGTTTGCATCAATAAAGGATACATCTGTATTCAATCTGTGTTACATTTTGAAAGTGCACTATTCAGAATTAATTGAAGAACAGATAATAAGATAAGATAATTTAATATGTATCCACTAAATGAAAAATTAAAAGAAAACTACAAATGCTTATTTCTTTATTGTTTTATGATCAGTACATGTTGGCTAGCAAACATACTCATTAGATGGGCTATAAATATGAGCTCAACAAATTCTGCCATGGACATGTTCATGAGTAATGAGTATCAGTGCTGTACTTGCTTCAAGCTTGGGGGATTATGTGCTTGGGGGATTAAAGTGGCTTCGAAGATTTTATATGCCTATTAGTCTGTTAAGGTATTCAAAAAGTTCTCTAAAGTATTTAGAAAAAGCCATTTAATTGAAAGGAGAATTGTGTGCAAAAGTGCAATATATTCTAAATAAATGTGGTCTGAAAGATGCAAGACTATTTGATACAAAACAAGCCTCCAAGAACTGTAAAATATATAATCATGGGATCACTATTTACAGGTGTTGGTGTAAAAGTGCATACATCTACAATAAGAAAGAAATTGGACAAATTCGACCTTCATTGGTAGGCATGCGAAGAAAAAGTTTTCAGTCTCCAAAAAGAACATTAAAGCAGCAGTTTGCCAAAGAACATAAGCAAATACCAAGATTTTTTTTTAATAATTTGTCATGAACAGAATAAAGATCGAGTTGAATGGCCACAGTAACTTGTACAGTACATGTGTGGCAATGACCAAAGACAGCCTTTCAGGAGAAGAACCTCATACCGACTGTAAAGCATGGTCACGAAAACATTATATTTTGGGGTTGCTTTGTTGCCTCAGATTGCACTCATTGATTCAACTACGAATTCTGCATTATATCACAAAGTGCTTGATAATGTGAGTCTATCTGTCTGAAGGTTAAAGCTGAACTGAAAGAAGACATTTCAATAGAATAAAGATACAAAGAAGGCTTGAGGAAAACATTAAACTAATGACATGCTTGCTTTCACAGACTTCACCTATTTTCTTTTATTTTCTTCCTTGCCTGCCTCATCTATTCACACATTTCCATGCATCAAATTCCTATTTTTTTTTTTCTTTCCTCTGCCCGACAATATCTTTCTGTATGTTTATTAGTTAAAATCACATCATGACTGAGGTCTCTGAGGGGTGGAACTGTGGGGAGGCCAACCAGACACACATTCAGCTTCAACACTAATTGCTGGTCTACTCTTGAGGAAATTGCATTGACCAGAAAAACTGAAGTCTGCAGGCAGTGGAGTCTTACATTACACACCCCACCTCACCTCACCTGATGTTCATCTTTGACTTCCCAACAGCGCATTGTCCAGCAAGGGCTTGACACCTGCCTTTTATCACTGACCTTATTAGTGGTGCTATTTTGTTTTATTCTTAGGCCACTGCACAGATTCTGACAGATCTCTTGGGACCATGATCACAACCAGAGTACAAGTGTACTACCTTTATTTTCAAGTGTATTTCTCTTCCCACAGCAATAGGCAGTCAGATTTCTCCCCATAACCCCCAGTACTGCACACACCACAACTTTTATCAAAAGTTTGCACATGTGGCAATAGTTACCACAGCAGGTAAAATACAGAAAAGAAAAAATATTAAGATCAAAGCAAAAAAGCTAAATCCCCCCAGATCATGGAAAACAAGTACTACCAAACAAAATGTTAACAAAAATTAACTTATGGCCAATGCTAAGGCTGCAGTGCTACAAATGTCCTTATTTGGTTGTTGAGGCACCATCACCCTAATTACTCCATCCATGGTCCTGGAACAATGTAACATACTCTTGCATGTTAAAAATGCTCCAGCTCATTAATAAAGTACATTCATGTTGCTTGACTAAAGGTGCCTCCCTGTGATGGTTCCTCTGTCATCATGCAGCTACACCAGCCCACTAATCTTGTCAATATACCTTATTTTGACCTAAATTGTAATCAGGGCCACATGTAACTGCTCCTGTTTCTTCAACCACTCCATAACTGCACTGTCTTTGGACTGTTCACTAGATCCCAGTGCTATCAACCAGCAGCAATGGATTTATTCCAAACAGACACCAAGCTAGTGCTGCTGTAGGGGGTGTTGTTAACTTCCATCATATTGTAAGGGAGCCAAGGGCTCCCTCTGGTGGGCAAGGCCGGCCGGTATCTCCAGAATTCTAAAGCATTTCCGGTTCCCCCCCCCAGGTGGAACTGGTGGGGATTAATCAGGACAGAGTTAAATAGTCTGGACACACGCACATGCAGTGCGAGGTCTCGTACTTTTCTACATTTCTGAGCATTACTCTGTTATTTGGATTTTCTGGTATTTTTGACCCCTTTTTCTTGACCCTGGTATTCGTGTATTGCCCTTGTCTCGGATATACCTGTTTGCTGTAATTTTTGACCCTTGCCCATTTTTGACTCTAACTTTTGTCTTTGAGGATTCCGTTTGCCCTGGTGACTTGTTTCTGATCTGGACTTGTTATTAAACTACCCATTATTTGCACTGGTGTCCTCTCCTTAGTATTATAATTGCAGAAGACCTTGCCTCTCTATGGACACCGCAAGTAGCCCAGAAGGGAGGAATGGCGGAATGGAGGAAGTTCTCAAGGCCCTCATGGAGCAGGGAAGATTGTTAGGTGAGCACCACCTAGAACTTCACCAATTACGGTTGTGTGTTACCGAACTCACCTCTGCCTTGCAGTGGCTCTCTCTTTCTCCTCCTCAGCCCTCCTCCAGCACCAGTCAACCTACCACTGGGATGAGTCCAGTCCAGATTTTTCAGGAGAGCACAGCAAGTTCCCTTCGAGGGGCAAATGTAGAAGGGAGACTTGCGAAACCTGAGAAGTTCAAAGGAGACCCGAACAAATGTAGAGGATTCTTGTTTCAAGTTTCCCAGTATTTGGCACAATTCCCAAATGAATCAGAACCGGAAGAGCGTTGGCCTGGGCCACCGCGGTATGGGCGGGGGCTAACTTGGACAATAAGAGTTACCTGGAATTTGTAGCAAGCTTTCAAGCTGTTTTTGACCACCCTCATGAGGGAAAAGATATCTGAGAAAAATTATTGAAGGTTTCCCAGGGGAATCGTACTACTTTTGATTATGCTCTGGAATTTCGCGTTTTTGCTGCCGGAAGCGGATGGAATGAGCCCTTGTTGATTTCGGCGTTTCGGAGGGGACTTCCAGAGGAGATTAAAACTGAGCTGGCTTGTCGGGACGAGGAGAAGTCCCTCGACTCTTTGAT
>JBBPDA010129928.1:0-23610 GCA_037974385.1 Arnoldichthys spilopterus | reverse complement strand
AGTCTGGTGAGGTGCTTGATTCCACGAGGGGATGGAATCTCCAGTCGGAGTTCACTCGCTTATCTGAGTGACCTGGTCGGAGTGTACGTCTGGATGAGTGATCTCATGTAGCCGGGGGATGATCCATCAATGATCTTGTATGTGAGCACCAAGGACTTGAACTTGAAACTGTGTGTCGTCAGCGTAGCAATGGAAGTTTACTCCATGTTTTCGGATAATATTACCCAAAGGTAGCACATACAAGGAGAAAAGCAGGGGCCCTAAAATTGCATACATGCATACCTTGGTGCATGTAGAGAAGTCACCGTTTATATCTACAAACTAATATCGATTAGTCAAATAAGACCTCAACCATAAAAGGGCCGTTCCCTTAATTCCAACAACATTTTCTAGTCTGTCAAGGAGGATGGTGTGATCAAAGGTATCAAAGGCTGCACTAAGGTCGAGTAGCACAAGTAAGTAGAGACAGCCCTGATCAGAAGCAAGTAAAAGGTCATTTACCATCTTTACCAGTGCTGTCTCAGTACTATGATGATTCCTAAAACCTGGATGGAACATTTCATGAATGTTGTTCCTATGTAGAAATGAGCATTTGGCCTTTTCTAGTACTTATGAAATAAAAGGGAGGTTTGATATTGGCCTGTAGTTAGAAAGCTGGCAGGGGTCGAGATCTGTTTTTTTTTTTAGCAAGGATACTTGTTTACTCATGTGTGCTCATGCTCATCCAATGATTCTTATAAAATCAAAGTTATTATTAAGGAGTCCTTGTCTGCTATCCACTATTTATCTGCTCTGCTCGAAAGACTTTACACTAGATGTTGCAAGGAAGATTTAATTGCACTCAGCCACGATAGCACTATTGAGGCTAGGTATTGATGTTGCATGGTTACTTCTGGATCACAAACCACAATCCAACTGGTCCAAAAGGTATTGGAAAGTTTTTTTATTACTCCAAAGAGAACCCTTCTGCTGCTCAAAAACCAATGCTGGAAATGGAAATACCACTCTAATTACATTCTTGCTTTTATAAGCTGTGGGGGTACACTAAGGTAGCTGAGTATCAAAGGTTTCTGGATATAGTGTATGTCTGAACACAGCTGAGGAGTTGAGCATTGAGAATTCCTATCCTGTGTTGCCTTTTACTTTGTATGGGTAAAATACTTTAGTATAAACATAAATATTCCCTTTTCACCTTTATAAAAAGTTTTACTATTGTAAGCTAACTTTGTACATAGCATAGTAGATCTTTAACCTAATTGAATATAACTCAATTCTAAACATCTTCCCTTACTTTTCTGTTGCAGTTTGATTTGGCACAGTGGCTGTCTGCTACTCAGCCACGGTTTCCAGAAAGGAGCAGACTAATGGAGCTCATTCACCTGGCCCTCACAGCCTGTGGCCTAGAGCCTGAGCCTGAGGTGCTTATGCCTTTTAACCTCTTCTGCAAGCACTGGACACATCTGCTGGTCTACCAGTTTCCTGACCATTACAGCGACTTCCTCCGACTTCTCACACAGAGTAAGTGGTCCATAGATTAAAAGAGTGATGCAAGTCCAACATTTTTATATTTACAATTCTGAAAATAATAGTAAACCATTATTTTTTAGATTAATCAGTTTATGATGCCTTTCTTCATTGCGTCTTCTACCCTCATTCAAATTTCTTTAATTTCATCTCTATCTCACAACTGATTTTTTTCTTTTACAGTGCATTTTCTACAGTCATGTTTCAAAATAAGTACACCCTCATGGAAATTTTTTTTTATGATTTTAATTCATATTCTGATTTTCAAACAAGTCCTAAACATAGATGAGGAAAACCTAGTTAAACAAATGAAACAAACATTATTGTATATTATAATGTATGTATTGAGAAAAAATTATCTGTGTATGGCAAAAGTAAGTGAATCCTTAGCGTTATCATATAATTTGATTGTGAGACTGGTGTATTCAATCAATAGGATAACACTCAGGTGTGAGGGGGAGACCCTGTTTTATTTAAAGATCAGGGATCCAGCAAAGCCTGATCATAAAGCATATTTGTGAATGTGTGTCATAGCTCGAACAAAGGAGGTGTCTGAGAAAGTGTTGTTGATGCCCATAAAGCTGGAGAAACTTACAAGACCATTTGACTAAACATTTGTACTACACCAATCAACAGTCAGACAGATTGTGTAAAAATGGAGGAAATTCAGTTGTTACCCTACCCAGAAGTGCTGGACCATCAAAGAAAACTCCAAATGCAAGTTGTAGTAGTTCAAGAGAAACAACTCATGGTAACATATAAGCAGATTTGTTATTGGATCTTTTTTCCAGTAAAAACATTACCAAATATAATCATTTTTGTTTAATTTGTTTAACTGGGTTTTCTTAATTTACTTTTAGGACTTGTCTTAATGTCATATAAAAATATATAAACTTTTATATTGGTCACACACTTTCAAGCATCACTGTACAAAAGGTGATAATACAAAAGTTGACGGATAAAACTGACTTTTTGTAATAATTATCATAATTTAAATAAAAAATAAAAACCAATCAGTATAGAATGATTTAAATGTTTTAGATTTGGTGCCACTGATTAGAACGTCCTTCAGGTGAAACCTTTTAAATTTAAAACATCTGGTTCTCTTCGCTATTGAAGCACATGGTGTCCTCATGCCCAGATTGAATGAACTCTCTATATTGTGGTTATATAAATGTCAAAACACACCTCTAGAATGTTGCTAATTACTGATAGCATTTAAAACCAAAAAAAGTCAAAGGTTTAGAATATGAGGTCATTATAAAACAAACCCTGATCACTTTATGTATAGCCTTTGTTCATGTAATTACCACATCTAGAGTAATGGTAATTTCTCCTGCTGCCCTTGTGGGTTTTATATTGTTGTTAGTGTTAGTAGTAGTGCATAATTAGATTTTATGTCATTTCTGTCTTAAACACACACATTTGCAGCAGACATTCTGAAAAAGTGCACATTGGTGACAAACTAAAAAAAACCTAAATAAATAAGAGTAGAAACATAACAAGTACCATGCTCTGTGGGATGTAGAAACTGCTCAGCAGGCTCAATTGACCTTTAATTTGGATCAAGATGGCAAAGGGAGGCAATATACCCCATTAGCCCCATTACCAGAAAAGTTGGGATCTTTTCCCAAATGCAATAAAAGCAAAAATCTGTAATGTATACATTTACTTAAACCTTTATTTAACTGACAAAAAAAGTACAAAAAAAGATTTTCAATAGTATTAATGACCAACTTTCTAAATGTTGCAAATATACACAAAAAGAAATTTCACGGCTGAAACGCATTCAACAAAATTTGGGACAGAGGCATGATAACCAATGTTAAATCCCCTTTCCCTTAATTAATAAATTTTAATTTTTTTTGAGGATACTGAGGATACTAATTTAATAGTCCATAGTTGCTGTTGTCGGATTAATGATGTGCCATACATTTTCAGTAAAAAAAAAAAAGGTGGTCCAGTGTTCCATGCCCAGGACCAAATCGGATTGTTCCTCCTGTATCTGAGATTCCACTGTCGATCTTACCCTCCTCTTTAGCACCCTGGCATAGGCTTTCCCATGAAGACTGAGAGATGAAATATAGTTGGAGCACACTCTCCAGTCTTCCTTTTTGAATAAGGAGACTGCCACCCCGGTCTCCCAATCCCGGACTTGCACACAATGTTGAAAATGTGTGTCAGCCACGACAACCCAACAAAATCTATTATTGACCTGCGGCCCTGGGGATGTTCAGACAATGTCCACTTATGGATGTCCTTTTGCTTAAACATGGTGTTTGTTATGGACAAACCATATATTGCACAGAAGTCCAGCAACAGAACACCACTTGCAGTCAGATCGAGGTTCTTCCGAATCACCCCCAGGCTGCACTAGCATTGCCGATGTGAGCGTTAAAGTCCCCCAGCAAGACAATGAATTTACCCCATGGTGCACTATCCAGCACACCACTCAGGAACTCCAAAAAGGCCAGGTACTTCAAACTGCAGTTTAAAGTAAAGCAAAGACCTGTATCACAATGACATTAAAGATGCAGCTAACAATTATTTTAGATTTTGAGTGTTTTATTGATATAAGACATTTGAATAAGAAATAGAATAGAAACTATAAAAAGAAAAAATTATACAGTTTTCTGAAAATGAACATCCAGTTGTAGTCCTTTTAAAATTGCATTGCTTAAATTGGATAAAAAACAAAAACATTAATTTTAATCTTGCATCTTTACTTTCAGAGCAAGTTCCAACTTAAACACCACTTGGACATAACATAAGCCTTTTTCTTATTTTTTTCCTCACACATTTTTCTTCTGTTCACTTTTACAAAGGAAATTACTTGTTATGAAGGGCATTTTTGAATTCACCTTCTTAACTGTCTGTGTCTGACCTGTGTGAGTGAGGGGTGCACTTTCTTTTGACTGCAGCATTATAACTAGCCTCCATACTTTTAACTAGTCATTATGGATAGCCATAATTAATGTACTTTGTTTTGCATAACTTTCATCTCACCTAACCATATTTATTTTTGTTAAATCTTAATGTTACGTTTCGAGTTTGATCTATGGACTGGATGCTTAGAGAGAATTTGTAGGTAAAATGATGACGTTAGTCTATGATAACAAATTGGAGTGCAGAATGCTCACATATGAAACAGAGAATAAAGGAGACATTTTTCTCATTTGATCATTCATTATTAATAAGTCGATAAGTGTATATTATATCTGTATATTGACCTCTGGGAAAGGCACATTACAGCTGTTCTGGCTGTTTACTAACACAATTTATGTTGTTTTTTTATTTGCTTTTAACTTGTCTCTTGCCGTATATTTTAGTTTGTATGTTGACATTTTACAGTGACTTCTTTAACATAGATGCCTGAACTAGAGCTGACAACAGTTTTGCTATATGTCTGACACAGTTTAGTTTTAAAGTAGGTTGTAATTTATGATTTAGGACTTACTTTGAACTTTCTTTGCAATCTTGAAATTTTACAGTTAACTTTTTCTCATTGTTTGTCCCATCTTTGGAAATCAAAATATGATTTGTTCATTTTAAGGCTTTCAGTCCTGTCCCTGAGCTTGGTTAGCTATCTATCAAAGAATGATTATGCCCTTTATGACATGATTGAAGGTCTGTTTTTGATATCTGACTAAAGAGTGTAGATTAAGAGAATTTGACAGAAGTTATTCCTGTATTACAGGCTCCTCAGAGCATTTAATCAGCGCAGATTGCTGGAAGTCTTCTCTGCGAATCCTCGGCTGCTTACCTCATTCTAAAAAGAACGTGTCCAAAACCTCCTTTGCGAACTCCATTTTCCTCTCTCCTCAACAGGTAACAAAATAGATCCACTTTTTATTAAAGGCATTAAACATTTGATTTTCAATCAAGGTCTGGTATTTCAAATCAAATGGTTTAACTTACAGTGAATAAATGCATACTGTTTATTATTCTTTTCTATTTCTTTCCTTTCACCTTTTCTTCCAGGTTGAAGAAACAATAGAGTGGCTCTCAAATTACTTTCTCAAGTTGCGTCTGTCCAAAGGAGACTTTCGCAGTTTTGGCCTGCTCTCCAAATGGAGGCCTTACATTAAAGAAGTCAAGATGTTCTTTGAGTTTCTGATCAGTTACCTCATTGATCTGGAGCTTAACAACTGCAGCAAGGAGTCACTGGGGAGTGCAAGGTTGATAAATGGTAAAACAACAGCATAGTGCTTGGCATAGTTTTAGGTTGGGCTCAGAAAACTTAACTAGAATTTTATTTCTGTCCTTGTATTGCAGCCCAAACATAATGGCTCTAAACCAATTACATGAAAATGAAAAAGTGGTATATAAATTATAATTTAATAGCATTTGGGAACTTAAAAAGACTGAAGTTTGAATAAAAGATGCAAATAATAAGCTACTGGGCTAAATGAAAGGAAGAATAATATTTTTGTTTTAGAGCTACAAGGTTCCTTTTGGGACTTTTTGACCAAGGAGATCCATTATTTATAACTGCTGAATTTATTCGCTGTGATGTGGTAATATTTAATAATAATAATATTCAACTGCTGAAGAAAGAACACGCCCACCATACTCCAGAGCCCCCGTGGTTATATTTTTAAAAAAATCTGTTCTTGCCCTAAATGAGATTCTTCCAGATTCCCTAAATCTTTTTACAAGATCATGTACTTTATATGGTGAAATATATTCAAATTTTCTTTTTGATCTGGCGTACAGTTCTCTCATAAAGTTTGGTGAGCCACAGCCCATCTTTGCCTGCAAAGATTAAGCCATTGGTGGATGCTTCTCTTATGGATATTTTACCACAATTCCAATTCACCGGCTTTTTGTGGAATATTCTAGAATGGTGTAACTTTCCTTTTTTGCCCAGTCCTTTTCTTTTTTCAGATTGTGTTTATAGGCATTAAATTCAAAGTTTGTATAAATGTACAAATTGCCATTGTTGGTCAGCCAAAGTATTGAAGGTAATTTATTTTATGCATTATATACAAATATAAGGGAAATCACAAATAACAAATTTTGCATTTTACAAATGAAAAATACAAAACTGAAACTGTAATATGAGACTCGGTACCATACTGCCAATTTACTTAGGCTGTTTGCTATATATAACCACTGAAAGAGTTTGCATTTATAGTAAAGTGCATATTTACTTTTTGCCTTTATTGTCATTTTGTCAGCAATAGGAGAACTGCTTTTTTTCTTGTTGCTGCTTCATTCCTGTGGTGATGTGTTGATAATGCAACAGTGCTGTTATGTGATTTATTTAAAGTGTAGTGCCCTTGCTGTTTATCCAATTCCTTTCCATTACTATTTTTAATGTAGCTCTTCAGGACCTACATTCTAAAATGACTAAACTCTTTAGGCCCTGGATTCTAGTGCTGGACACAGATGATGGAAGGTATGGTGTTCTTTTGCTTAGTCATTGTTACATAAGTGAGGTTTAAAGTGATGACTAATATAATGACTATCATCCATATGCTTTTTTCTTTGATCAAAGCAACCCTCGCTGTTCTCCCTGGCTTGAATCTGATACCATGGTAGCAGTCAGTCTGGTTAGCCTTTATACACAGTTGACTGAAACCTTGCATGAAAAATTCAAAGGTAGGAAGAAATTTCTTGTTAATGATTCTAATCTTAAGCAAGTGTACGTGACAAGCGAATGTAACTCCTACATAAAAACTAGCCTTGACATTCATTATTTTTCTAAAACATGTTTGTGTAGTATAACCACTAATTGAAGTTCTAACTTTTTTTTTCAATTATTGGACAAGATCGCCTGTTGCCAGGCCAAAGAGGTGCCCTGTGGCTGCATCTCATGCACTACTGTGAGACCTGCACCTCCCCTAAGATGCCTGAGTACCTGCTCTACACCTATCACACTGAGTACAGTCGTCTGCTATGGAAGGATCTCCATCCAGACCAGGCCCTTATGAACCAGTTCTTTAATGTAAGAAAGCCAAGCACTCATTTTGTATTTTAGACCTAGCTTTACCTTTTCAGACAACCTGAAGAATTTTGCATGTAGAACGTCAGTCATAAAATATTAAACACACCACCTGAATCCACCAACCACCAAATAACTGATTCATAATCAAAGTGAGATGCTGAAACAGCTGAGCACTATTGCCTTTCATAAGTTTTAATAAATTGAGTACAGTTTAAAATAGAATTTAAGTGAAAACTTGTACTCAGGTGTTCTCTTACCCCAGGTGTAACTGATTAGCCAAGGCATAGTACTTTAGTGTGCTTCAATAGTTTTGCATTGGCAGAGAAAACCAAATTCTCTGCAGTGTTGTGTTGAGAATTGTTCGTGTTGAACTGACTAGCAGTTTTGGCAAAAAGGGAAAGTTGTCATTAAAACTACTGAAAACATACAGATTTTTCTTTTTATTGGATTTTGGGAAATATCCTAACTTTTCTAGAATTGGAGTTAGGATATCTACAGTTTCTGTTGTTTATTTACTGTTGTTGTTTATTTGTTAAAAACAAATTATAAATCTAATATTATTTTGGTCAATATTGTGAATTTGTAGCACCCTAAAATCATTATTGGCCATAAAGCCTGTGTCTCAGTAATAAGCACTGCGCAAACTGAATGCCTAATACTCCTGTACTAAATTCAAACCATGCTGTCTTGTAAAGTAATTTCACATAGACTTTTTTAAAATTGTAAGGCAGACTGTTGGCAATAAAAATAGAGACAAAGTACAGATAAAATGTAGGTCTCAGAGTCTTCTACTGTTTTGGTCATGCAAGATACTTTTCTCTATTCAATGGATTACTTTATTTTAAAGCTCGACTTTGTCTTTCACAGGTGGAAAGAGGCAGTCCAAAAAGCTGTTTCCTTTTCATGGGCGAACTGCTGTGTGAAGTTAACTGGGTCAGTTCGTTAAGTGATGCTCTGGGCCCTCAGCCTAATGCCAGTGCACACATGATGGTGGTCTATCTACTCTACCTAATGGTCTTCCTGGCTAAAGAAGACCACCTTATTAACAAGCCTGTAAGTTGTCATGCTGTCATGAATAGTCTGTTTAAATTTTTTTTACAGTTCTTTTTTAGTTACTTGGTTGAATTGCTAAATTACTTCTAACAATTAAGATTGTCAGTTCCAGTATTGTCTGACATTGTTTTAATCTAGCCAATTTTCATCATCCTAATATGTGAATTTACAATGCTTGACTCTTTATAATTATGCATGGTTTCAATAAACCTTTATTTAAATTCTGAATACATTAAAGATGACCCTCATTTACAATGTTGTCAAATATAAAAACAAAAAAAGTTGCAAAGTTGCCTTTCTTTTTTTTCTTTTTTTTTTTTTAAAAAGGCACCAGTGATTATCATGGCCATCATATCCTTACAGTTTCCGTATTTGGCAATGAACATTCTGTGGATAACACTATGCAGAAATCATGCTGCTTAGTTGCAGTTCTTCCTTATTATACACGATTGTCAAATTTCTAAAAAATTCTACACTTTCATCCTATTTTAATCTGTTCAGGAATTGTATTTCTTCCCAAATACAGTAAATTAAGCAGTTGCACAAGGGTGAGAAAATGTAATTAATGTTCGGGTTAAACTGGTAGTGTAGTTTATTTATTGCCCTCCACCCTCTTCAATGCTGTTACTCAGTACTGCTATCACAAGTGTTATTTAACCCTAAGCAACCTAGAAATATTGTCATTTTTCTACCGTTTAAATAAATGTACACAATTAAATGCATAGTTACACAAGGAATTTCATGTAAATGTAAATATTTTGTTGTATTTCTTTCCACAAAACAGCACTGTACTGTTTATCAGTTTCATATTGTAATGAAATATTATTCTGGTACTTAAGACCTCTGATTTTTAGCAGAATTTCTGTGAGAATTAAATGACAGTCTATGACGGTCACCGTCATAAATCCAGAAACTTCACACTTTGCCTAAACCAGAAAACCTTGGCATGGTGAACATGTAATTAAGCATTCAGTCGGCAGGACAACTTCACGTCCTCTCTCTCTCAAATTAATTTTCTCTCCAAAATTTATGGGGGAACTTTTAGGTTAAGTGTCACAAGCTTATATTTTATTTTTCTTTTACTTCCCTAGGAATCCTCCCTTTTGAGTCTGCTTGGCCAGTCAACCTCATTGCCCTGGCATCTAGTTGACTTCTCTTCTTACCAAAATGTCACTGCCTATGTGAACACACACTACCCAGCCTCTTTTGTTCTGAGCCATGACTCATCTTCACAGCTAGTTATTAAGCTCCTCAAAATGGCTGCTGGCTTTGGATCCACACTAGATGTATTTTATCACAAGGTTATCATAATTAATACCCAAGAATATTAAATCTTTAACATTTTCTAGTAGCGTTTCATCTGGACATGTTTTGACCTGGTTCTCCTTTTTACCACTTGTGTTAGGATATGACTTTGAAGTGTCAAGCCTTTCTCCATCTGATGGTACAGTTTTTGACATCTCTGGATCAAAATGGTAGCATCAGTCTGACCTCCCTAGAGGCCGAGATGGAAAAACTTTTGGAGTGCATTGTCCTTTTCAACCCCCCTGGTGAGAGAACAGCTTTCTACAAAGCAGCCATTCAGGCTCTTTAGGCATTCCATTCAGGAATGATCTCATAATGACCATATTAGATTGACCACTGTTAAACACTCACAGTCATGTGGAAAAGTTAAGCATGTCCCATAGAATTGTTTTTTCCAACAAATTGCTTATTGTGTAGGATTTGATAAGCACAGTACATGCAAGAAAACCTTTAAATGAACTCAACCAAATTAATTTCGCATGGAGGAGTGCTCAGAAATATCAGGAAGCTGATCTTGGAGACTGGTTGACATTATACAAAATGTCTAAAAGTAGTTAGGCAATACTAGAGGGACAATACTAGCTTCAGAGGCCAAAGGTGAATGTTTTCCACAGATAAGAATATTATATCTGGTAATATTTTTTGTTGAAAAAACTACTTTTCTGTGTAGTTCTGTTCAGTTATATCACCTTATTTGTATTCTATAAAAAGAGTGAAATCATGTTGAAATATGTTTTGAAAAATCCAATTTCCATGTGGTGAAATTTATTTTTTTACCTGACTGAATTAGTCCATCAATGAAAGTAAAGACTTACCACTGTGGAACCCATAATTTGTGTTTTCAGTAAATGTTTGGATCAGCAAAAGTCTGGACGAGGATCTTAATTTCAGTGATCATATTAAAGCTACAACTAAAACCACATTCTGGCATCTCAAGAACATAGTTAAGGTTAGAGATTTTGTGTCAAAGCAGGATTAGGAGTAAAGTATTTGTGCCTTTATGTCCTGCTAGGCCAATTATTGCAGTGCTCTTCTCCAAAATGCTGCTGCTAGAATTCTAATAAAAACCAAGAAAGGGGGGCACATTACTCCAGTCCTCATAAACCTGCTTTGCCTTTCCATAGATAAAGTTCAGTAAAATTAAATACAGTGTTTTTACCCTTGCACAATACATTTGATGAACATCAGATTAATACTAGTAATTAGTATTACAGAATAGTTTTAGTGTTCTCAAAAATTGACACCTGTGGAACCCCTCCTTTGTTATTCCATTAGTACATTTCAGGAATGCTAACCGCAATATCATTGTCCTTTTCTTCTTTCAGAAACAGACCTGCAGCAGAGACACATGGCCACATGCAGTCTGTTTGCTGAGATGCTTACTCTGCTCAATGGAGCAAGTGTGTCCACAGCAGAGGGTCTTGGGGCCAAGCTCCACTCCTGGGTGGAAAAAAGGGCCCGGGGCCCACTGGTGTTGCCACTTCTCACAGCTTCCTGTAGATGCTTGGCCTCTGTACAACATATGACCCGCACCACTGAGGCCTGCATATTGTCCTACTTTACTGATGGTAATTTTCATTCAGAGTGAAAAAAAATGAGGTCTTTTTAAATATTTAAATCATTTAGGTCATGCCAAATGTAACGCTTACTGTCTGAATATTGTATCCTTAAAATATAGTTGAAATTGCTCTATTTCTGTGAATATCTGTCTGTCTTAGGTGGCTGTGTGGATCAGTACTCTGGCTGGGGGCCCATTCTGGTCTCTCTCCAGGTTCCTGAGCTGACTGTGGAGGACTTCATTCAGGAGAGTCTGTCCTTGGGTAGCTACCTCACCCTCTATGTCTATGTCCTTCAGAAGCTCAACATGGATCAGACCCTGCTTAACGAGAAGAGAACTCTAGTGCTGCTCAACTCTTGGATCAACCAAGTCTTTCCTAGGTAACATTAAAACCAGTTGATGTTCAATTTGTCTAAATGCTTTTTGTTACAATTATCATTGTTTTTTGTTTTCAGGAGTAGAACTTCTTTTCAGTGTTAAGTATTTGGATTATGAAACTGTTATGGAAAAACTTTTGTATTTTTGCCTTGTATAAAAACTTAAATGATTTAAGATTAGTTTAGATAATAGTTATGACAGAACATTTGCATATATTAAGAATATGACTTAATTAATATTACTACAGCAGTCCAGCAGACGAGGCCAAGCTGTTCCTTTGGTGGCACAAAGCCTTGCACTTGCTGCAGGTTCAAGTGGATCAGGGGGACCCATGTGGACTGGACACAATCATACTCTCTTTGATGGCCTTCCAAAACAGCCTTGTCCAACTGGGAGAGGAGAGGCTCAGCTCAGGCATCCTGGGAGCCATTGGCCTAGGAAAGAAGTCCCTACTCTCTAATAGGTGAGAAGGTTTGCTACCTCACATACCAGATTGCAATGACCTGGATGATATTTTTACAACAGGCTCATTCCCAGTCTGATGAGCAAAGGATTTTTATTATTGAGTTTTGTTCAACCATTTCAGATCTGTTTTAAAAAGTGGCTTTATCTGCAAACTACTTAACCTACATATATCCAATAAAGATACAATGTTTCAGTGCTGTTTAATTTATTTGTAAAGTGTAAAGAATATGATTCATCAATGCTGGATTTTTGAAATGGCTTAAACAATTTACATTTTTGTGCTTGAAGACATATACAGTAAAATATTTCATACTTCAATTATCATGTTCCTCTATTTACACCAGTCAATAGTAAGTGCTACAGATCTGAGTTCTTTTCTCGTTTATCTTGGTTTGCAATCAACAGTAAAATGCAACATCAAGCTTCTTTTATGTGCTGATTGTAAACATGTAAGCACATGTAGGAATGCTCAAATTGCTAATGCATTTTTCTATGCACAGTGTGGTTATTAATGCATTGATATTATTTTGGCATCAGATTTAAACAAGTTAAAGGTGGCATCACCAAAATCTCATCATACCCCAGTGTTTTGCCAATGAGAGGTTTGGCTTGTTATGGTTATAACAATATTAGCCATTTATAATTTATTTTCAGACAACCACTGAACACAAGGCTTTTATGAGCCTACATTGCTAATCTTTGAAAGCCTGGATCATTAACATTTTTGATACTGAGTAAAAAAAATCCACTATGACATTTTGCTTTTTTAAACACTGCTAACTGTTGATTAAAGTTGCTTAATTAAGTATAATCCATTGTTTAAGTTAATTCTAATCCTTATTGTCACAAAATGGGTTCCTACACAGTAGGAAAACATTTTGGTAAGAAGACTTGCTCTTATTAGGCAGTAAACTGCCTGCAGTTGTCTTTTCCAGTTCCCTGTTGAATTGTACATGAACATCCTTTCTGTTACTACAAGGCCTACAGTTATTTACATGACAAAAACATATATTGCATTGTAATGTATAATACATAATACATAATACTTGGATATTATGCTGTGCAAATGATTTTTCTCAGTTTGGTGTTAATTGAATTGTCTGAGATACAGCACTAGCTACAGTCTTCTGGCAATTAGTTGGTAGCATAATATCCTTGTTTACATTCTGACTATTTGTGGTAACATTTTGATTTTAAAATCATGTGTCAAATATGGTAGAGTAGTCCTTGCTCAGTCACCTTGCTCAATGCTAGCCACTACAGGGGCTGTTTGTTGAATTAGCACCATTCTTCTCTTTAAGCACTCTTCAGGGACTTTTAGAAAAATGCATTAAACCTTGATAGCTGTGTGTACATACTGTGTTTACTACTGTCTAGTGTTTAAAAGTCAAGGTGGAGTTCTTTTTTTTTAACTTGTTTACTATTCATTTCAGATTTCGGGTTGTTGCTCGTAGCATGTCAGCATTCCTTCTAGTGCAGATGCCTTCAGAAAGCCAGTTACGCATTCACCCCGGAACAGAGCTACAGCTGTCTACTAAAGCTCAACAGGTAAGAGTCTCATTTGTTCAGACCTAAATTCAGTACCACACTTGTATTTAAGTAAGTAGTAATTAGAGTAAGTAATTAGAAAGTCATTAGAAGTGAGGTCTTCAACCAGTGGCGTCTGTGAAACACTCAAAAATAGTGTTACCATACAAAAATAGGCTTGATGTTTATAGGTGATATAGGTGATGGGTTTCAATTTGGGAAAAAAAAGTAAAATGCTTTATATTGTAATCATTCCAAATATGTCAGAAATTTTAATTGTACCATGATATTCATTTTTTTTCATAATGCTCACTACTGTCATGAACTCACTTGAACTCTAGACACAATAGGCAACACAAAACTTTTTAATTAGTTGTCTGTGGTTAGCCGCAAACTCCATAGCCGGACAATTTGGGACGTAATGCAATAAAAACAAGAATATGTGACTTATTACTTTGAACCTTTACCTGACAAAAAGGACAACAAAAAGATTTTCAATGTTTTCAGTCAACCTAAGTATATTTTGTAAATATATAAACATTTTCATTTTGATGGCTGCAGCACAATCAAAAACTAAAATTTGGGATCGAAAGGCATGTTTACCACTGTGTTACATTACCTTTCTATCTACCGGAGATAAGCATGGGCCAAAAGTTTTTCTGCATATAAATAGCATATGGCTGCTCCAGTGTTTTTAGATCTTTTTGCCAGATGTTTCTGTGGTTTACTTAAGTATAATTACAAGAATTCCATGTTTCAAATTATTTTATTGACTGTTAAATTAAGCAAAGACTCTTATGCAAAGAGTCAATATTTGCAGTGTTGGCCCTTCGTTTTCTAGACCTCTGCAATTCACCTCTTCATGCTGTCAGTCAACTTCAGGGCCAAATTCTGACTGATGGCAGCCCATTTTTGCATAATCAATGCATGGCTTTTGTTTGTCCACCCACCTTTTGAGGATTGACCACAAATTCTCAATTGGATTAAGTTCTAGGGAGATTCCTGGCCCAAAATTTTAATGCTTTGTTTCCTGAGCCACTTAGTTATGGCACAGTGCTCCATCATACTGGAAAAGGCATTGCTCTTCACCAAACTGTTGTTGGATGGTTGGGAGAAGTTGCTCTGGGAGGGTGTTTTGATACCATTCTTTGCAAAATTATGTCTCTGATGTTTTTCTTGGAGAGAAGTGGCTTCTTTGCTGCCCTTCTTGACACCAAGCCATCCTCCAAAAATCTTCGCCTCACTGTGTGTGTAGATGCACTCATACCTGCCAGCTGCCATTCCTGAGCAAACTCTGCACTGGTAGTGCCCTGATTTTGCAGCTCAATCAACCTGGCCCTGGCACTTGGTGGATTTTCTCTTGGGCAACCTAAAGCCTTCTTCACAGCAACTGAACCTCTCTCCTTGAAGTTCTTGATAATCCGATAAATGGTTGATTTAGTTGATTTAGTTTAACAGTAGTATTATCCTCATGATTCCCTCTCCTGTCATTAGTTCTCCTGCTTTTTGTGGAATGTTTCAAAACTGTGTACCTTGAGTATTCTATACTTTTCACTCTTAATTTTCCCATATCATCTGTCTGAGTGTGCTGCAAGCATCAAATTGTAAAGTTGTTTATATTTACAATATATTTAACTAAATTTAGTAGTGCACTTTTAAGAAGCGTCAAAGAAGCATTGAATTGTAAAAACAATAATAACAGTTGAATCATGAAAAGATAATACTACCACTTCTGTTTTGTAACAACAAACTCAAAAAAGTCTAATCAAATGGTTCATTTTTTGTGTACTGATAAAGTCTAATGATATTATGTTTCAGTAGTACCAAACCCTAATTTAAGTGTTTTTAAACCTAACTTTACTTAAAAAAGTTTAAACAACCAGCTTTATGTCATGGTTCTAGAGAAACTAGCTGTTCCTTTGTAGACTGACCTTTTAAGTATATAGTAAATTTAATTTTGCTTGGGATATATGTAAACATCAAGCCAGGTTGATAATTTAATTTGTTAATTTGAGATGCACTTTTAGGTAAAGACCTCTACACGTTTTTCCATTAATTTTACTGTCGCTGCATGTATGTTGTTTCAAGGGCAGGACACAGAAATGTACTTCTTTGTGTCCCCAGGCTTTGACAGTGCTGGAGGCCATGCCAGGCATTAAGCAGTATTCAGATTTGCACCAGTCTTTGAGCCAAGCGTGCCAGTTCATTAAGTACCCCGGCCATTGTCTTTACGACAGCAACCGCCTTCTTTCCCTGCTCATCAATTCACTCTACACTGATCTTCATTACCTGGACATCATTCGTTAGTAAGACCTGAGTCAGAGACTGGTCACTAATACTGAGAGCCAAGCCACTTTTCTGTGTTAAGATGCACTGGTGAAGACCCTAAGAATGAGCATGGCAGAAGAGAAAGAAAGCTTTCTGTGGTCAAAAAAATAAATCAACTGGATTATCATTGTGCTGTGACTGGGTTCTTCCCTTGAACCTTTAATTTAAAGCTTGAATATTTAGTAGAAAGCAGTGATGGAGAACATCTTAAAATCTTCTAAGCTGCAGTGCACTTACAAGCCAAGTGTCAAGGTAAACCACGTGTTTTCCTTTTTACAATTCTTGTTATCTGTTCTTTTTTTTTTTTTTCCATTATTATATTATATCTTCCCTATATATGAGCATTGTTTGGGTGCAAATAAATGGCAAGCCTACAGTGGAAATATGGCAACTAAGTACCAGAAACACAGGCAGTTAGTTGTTACACAGGTTTAATTCTGATGATAAATGTCATATGTTGAAATTTGTTGTATTTATTGATTTTATGAGTAAGTAAAATCATCTTAAATCTAGTTAATATTAACTATATATACAAAGGTTTGTGCGTTTTGTCCTGTTCATCTAGCATTTCTTCTGAAATGTTTTTGCCATAATACCCTGCACTCTCATGTAGCTGGCTGAACATTGCTGTGAGGATTTGATGACATTCAACCACAAGAACATTAGTGAGTTTCAACGATTAGTTCTACATCACAAATACCACTTCAGCTCATCCCAAAGGTACTGAATGGAACCCCATTACTCCAGGGAACAAAATTCCATTGCTCCACAGCCAAATGTGGGAGGAGTTTATTCCCCATGAGCTGATGCTTTGCATTGGGTATGATGACCTTATGTGCATCAGATCCAGGGCATCCCATTCTGTTGGCATTGCTTCTCTATAGAGATTATACAAGCAGTGTGTGCAGGCTTGAATGGCTGTGAATATTATAGCTTTTATATTATATTATATAATATTATATTATGGTTAAAAAATATTATAAGATTGGACTTACCTTTTTAGAGAATTGTTAATTTGTCATTTTATGACTGTCTTGTTTGTCTTGAAACAAACAAAATGATATGCCAAGAGATTGATATCCTTACTCTCTTAATAGCAAGACTGAAAGCAATAAATAAAGAACATACATAAAAATTTAAATAACTCTTAAAATATTCTTAAATCAAATTAAGAGATATTAGATATATTGACTAAATTTAAGATGTTCTGATTTGCCAAGTTTTTTTGCAGTGTGTTATAAAGGGCATTTGGTAAAGTTTTAAGAAACTCCCTATTTATCATGAGGGACATTCTATATACTAATACATGTCACAAATTGACACTCACATGCATGTTTGTTTTATTTTGCTCCATTTATGACCATTTCAAGTTTATCATGAACTGACCTTGGTATCATATGAGAGAACAAAACTGGCCTAAAGTTCTCTGCTCCCTCTTTTCCCAGACACTTCCCACATTTTCATGCGGATATTTAAGCATGCACTTTCAAGATGGTCTGACTGGGGAATCAATTCCAAGCTTATTTAATGCAGTCAGAACTTCATTTAGCAGATCTATTATGGATGGACACCACAAGACTTTTTCACCACAAGACCTATTGTTTGGCTACTTTTTTAACATACTTTAATGCTGGAAATTTGGAGTGTATATTTTATATTTACACTGATGCACTTTTTTGTTAATCCATTATATTTTCTTCAATAGATGTCATATTATACTCAACAAGGAGAACTATATTTTCATTTTTAGTGAGGAGAGAGAAAAGTTATGCAAAATGTAATTTCGGTAAAGCACAAAATCAATTTTTTTATCTGGCATCAGACACCAAAATCTAGGATATTCAAGTGTGGTCAGAAAATATTTTGCCTTAAAATATGCTTGCAGTGTTCTGTGAATGTTTTGTGTATTGTGCCATGATTCTGGTTCAATCCCTACATTAACAAAGTGTCATATCAGCTATTTCTACATTGCTATATGGATAACCTTGGACCACATTTGGCAATGTCTACAATACAAAATTGAAAAGAACAAAGTGTTTCTGCTCTTATTATTTTTTTTATTACAAGGATTGTTTCTGATTGGTGTTTTTTTCTTTTGGGTTTAATAATGTACACGATGTAATCAGCTTGACATTTACATCATGTACATCAATAATCATCTTAGAAAACAAAATGAAACTGTATAGGAATTGCTAATTGTTCATTTATCCATACTGCTATATAATGTAGCATGTACACCATGCCTGACAGCATATCAGTGAGATATTTCAGTTGTCTTGGTTGGGAAAAGTGTAATTAATCAAGCAAATAGAAGCTTTGTGATTGAAACTTTAATTTATCTGTTTATCATGGGTTGCATTGGAGGCTGCCATAATATGTCAAGATAATACATTCTCTTTCAGATGATCACTGTAGTAGCAAATGGTTTCTTAGAATTGAAAGGTAAATAAAAGTACCTTTAGCAAATACAGTAAATATAACTTTAAAAGCTCAGTTAAACTCTAGTAAATTCATTTTCTAACCCAGTTGTTTTAGTAGACCCCCAGTAAGATAATTGACTTAATGCAAAAGAAATGTTACCAAAGTCCAATTGTAGGGACACAGTACTAAATAAATTTTGGGGAAAAATGCATTAACACTTAAGTCAATGTCTTTTTCAAAAAATGAAGGTTGTAGATGCACACAAAGAAGTCAAAGGTTCTTTTATCATAATTTTGTTGATTTTTGGAAATTATATTTCAAAAGTTGCTTAGACATATATGTTCATTTAAAAAACGAAAATGACTTGGTAACACCCTTAAGGTTGTAATTGTTCATTTATAAATTACTTACTACAAATTGAATATTTCATAAAAGTAATATTGTTGTTTTTTTTAGTGATTATTTAAAAAATATATATTGTTGCCAAATGAAACAATGTGACCATGTTCCCCTATAACAAATGTAAACTCTAAGTGGCCCCAACAAGACCCAAACCCACAGACATCCCAGAGTACACTGTTGGCATTAAATTGTTGTGACCATGTCTTGAACAGTGAGAAATGAGTAGTGAAACCCCTCTACACAAAAGCTGTGGGGAGAAGCAGCTTTTTCAATATTAAAAAACTGCAACAATAACAAATTGAATTTAAACACAGTAAAACAATTTTGACATCACCTGTAAGGACAAAACTGCTGACATCACCTGTAAAGACAAGACAAAACAAACAAACAAAAAACAGCTTTTGTTTTTGTAAATATTTCCATAATAAATATGTCCATCGTTAATTGAGAAAACATTTTTAAACTGAGAGCCCTTTCCAAAACAGGTGGAAAATACTTTTAATAACTACTGTGAAAAAGGATTACTTACGTGTAGTGTCGACAACAATCCCCCCTGTATTTTGACAAAGATTGAATGAGAATAACTTCAGACCATGCCTGCCCATACTTATAGTACACAACTGCAAATAAATCAACTTTCCTGCTCTATTTGCATGAGAAAAGTAAATTTTTGCTTGAAATGTTAATGAAGATTTTGCAGATTTCATCTGCAATTCAGGTTTAGCCAATGCCATGAAATTGGTGGACCTAAAAAGACAATAATATAGTTAACGCCTCTTAAGTTTTAGCTTAGGTTATTATACATTCAGTTTTTCTTTATTGTTAATTTATGCAATTATTTTCAGTACACCAAAAGCACCAAGACGTTGTTGGTTTGTCATTTTTAAACCAAACAAGGTTAAAGTTTTGTACCACACTGCAAAACCCTGAAATAGATCAATGAAGTCACGTTATTCTTTGTTAGCACAGACATGTGTTAAGACAGGAATCAAATCAAAGCAAACTTGCTGCTATATTTAACACAGCAGTAAGAGTGCAATCATTAAATGCAGACATTAAGCTATGCGCAGACACTAGCCTATAGTCATTTAGACAGTAAGGACATGACAGACAGTAAGACCGATATAACAAATGTACAGTCTGTAGCAGCAACAGCTACTGTAGTAGTTCAGTCAGACTAACGTTAAGGTACAGTCCTCTCCTCTGCTTCAATGAAAAAAGAAACAAAAGCAGGAGCAGAAAAAATAAAGAAGAAGAAAACCGGACACAAAACAGCACAGGGTATATAGATGTGTCAGTCAAGATTTCAGCTCTGCCAAGATATGTTCAGCTTGTGTTTACAAATGTGATTACAAAGTCTAATTGCAGCAGTTTGATTTACATGATTATTTTGGGTTCTTTGCTATTGTATTCCAATATCATTATGACTTCATGGGCTAGATACTAGCACATGTAAATACAGCTTCCACGATTAGTTGACACAATTGATGACAATGACAATGAAAATGTCAACATAAGTATTTTAAACCAATGCATGTTTTTAATATATTTTTTGTGATTTTTTCCCACAGAATTAAATTAAAACAATAGCTAGCTAGTTAAATGGTTAAAAAGCAATGGTTACTTTTTTCCATATCTAACAACTGAATGAAACCTGGTAATGCTATGGTCCTATTCACAGTCAGTAGCTATAACTTTAAAAGTCATAGAATGGCATTTTTTTCCCTCAAACTTGGTCCTACCCATTGTATGTAACCAGCATGGTTGGTTGTTTCCTCTATCACTTTCTAATTATGCTGGTATCTACGAAGTAGGCCTTCTGTCCAGCACTTGAAGGCCGAACCTATGAGAAACCTAACAATGGGCTCACCATAGCTCAGTACGGAACATCATGTTCCTTTTGTGTTACCCATTAACATTAACTGCTATGCCTGATTGGGATGGTAAGTAATCCAGCATTCTTCTTACAGAATGTCTTTATTATATTCTCGTCTGTGAATATTAGACGATAGTCTTGCGCTTGGGACACCATGTGACCGATGCAGACATGCACCTCCTCACCCTCCCTCCTCTTTCCTCAGCTGTTGCCATGGTTATCTCCTGTTTGACAGGCAGCACTGGGGAGAATGTTATCAGGGTAGCCAGACAGCAGATGGGAGGGTGTGATACATGTACTGAAAAGTATGAGCTTTGGACTCTCTGCCGTTCCACTGTTTATAGCCCTGGTAAATCTCACTTCACCTCACTTCTAAATCAGCTCCGGAGCGCACACACATTTGTGAAGTGGACAGCTTGGGGGGAATCTGTCTCACAACCTGCGACGTGGGAGACCCGAACATTCAAAACACATTGTGTTTGTCTCCTGGACGTTCTGTTCACTTGAATGAGATTTGGCCTTGATGTGTGAGATTTGCTGAACATCCATCAGATGGCAGTGATGTGAACTAAAGCATATGTTAATGTCCAAACTGCAAAGCTCCTTCAAAGGACAAGGAAGCTTTTGACATACACTAAAAACAAGTACCAAGTCAGCAGTTGCTGTATATACTGTATGTACGATACAGCTCATTTTAAGTTCTGATTTGTATTTGTATTGTTTCATTGTGGTTTTAGAAAACACCACTGAAAAGGGGCATGAAAACAAACAAAAAAAGGTTAGGCCTTAAAGTGTGTCTTCTACTTTTAGAAAGTGAAGGTGAATTATTTGTCATTGTGAACACACTTAATCACACCCAAAGTGCACTACAACAAAATGCGATCTCTGCATTTAAGTCCTCCTACGTGCACATGTGAAGCAGTGGGCAGCTGTCAGCAGTGTAGCAGGACAGTATCTCAGTGGTACCCAGGTTGGGACTTGAAATTGTGACCTCCTGTTCACAGGGGCAAATTCCTAACCATTTGGCCACCACTGCCCAATAATTGTATTAAAAACTATTAAATATTTGCTGGTCTTGTTGACATTTGACATGTATTTATATTTTGCCCGCCATGCAGGTAAACACTAGTATATGCGACAGTAGAGTTTATCTCACTTTCTCTCATAAAACATCCATAATGTTGAAGATAATAATGCAACTAATAATGAGAACAGCCATGCTGAAGCAATTAAAGACAGATTAAAGTATCTATTTAGGAATACATATTTTTGTTAAGATATGTTTTGTTGTATTCGGCCTGAATTCGGACATGCAGGCCCAAGGTCTCTTAAAACTCTAGGACTCTTTTGACCCCTCCCAAACTGAGATGATTTCAAATTGCACGTCTCTTCTGCGCTTAATCACCAATCAAGGTCAGACTGTTGGACGCCTAAGAGGCCCTCTGATGCACAAGCTGGCTGAAATGGTTTACACACACACACACACACACACACTGATTTTACACACACATACAGTGATTAACTTCACTCATAACACTCATTGCTTTATTTCTACGTTAATCTCCTTTCAAGGACACTTCCGTCAGAACCCAGACCTTTTGGGTACTGAGGTCACAACTGCCTGAAACTGGTTCCATCCATAAGGACATGTACACTTTTGCTACCTGCTATATAAATGTCTGTACTTTGTGATTTGTCAGTGTAGAGTCAGGGGACTTCAATGCTCTGAGGCCCTGTGACCCTGCCTGCTTCCTTTGCCTGTCTCTGACTTGGGATCCCAAATCTTTGGGGGACCCTATCTCCAGATAAGGCATCTCTCTCTCTCTCTGTTAAATAAAACTTTTAAAAATACTTTATGGTGTAATTCTGACCTCTCCTTGAACACTCGCCAACTTCAGTTTTAAGAGAATTGTCAGCTGCTCAGGTGCTAACAGAAAGCAGTTTTCACCACGGTGGAAATGCTGAAAGAACTACTAAAACCTGGTATTAGGTTTAGCTAGAAATCCAGACTCATGCAGGGAGGGAGATGGACTGTAAGGATATAACATTTTAAATGTGTAACCAGGAGCAGCATCATGTAGGCCATAGAAGTAATGTGATTCTTGAAGGCTTCTGCAGACAACCAGATGTAGACAAAGGTCATACATATTGGCATCATGCAGTCCATACATTGAAAAGACAGGTCAACCACAGGCAAGTATTTACTGTACTCTAAGGTGTTATATGGTAAATGTCTTTTTTGTTTATAAGTTTACAAAGTTTTTTATTATTTACTATTGTCAACACTTTTTTCTATGACAGTCAATACATTACTCTCTGTTTTCTTAAATATTAAACATTTCAGTTTCAGTTTCAGAAGTTTTTTTTTATTGCAAATGAGTTAATGTATGAATTCTACTTCATCTTGGATAAGTCTTAATTAATATAAATTAAAGAACTTTCCACTAATTATACTAACAAAAGTTTAATTATATAACATTATCAAATGAAATATATATGCATTTAGGAAGAAATAAACAAGCTGGTACCACAACTGTATGTGAAAGCTTGGGCATCCCCAGGGAAATTAACACATTTTGTTGATTTTCCAAATGAAGTTAGCATAGTTCTGCATGAAACAAACATAAATATGGGATATTTAAGCAAATTTACATTATTTTTTTTATGAAGAATTAAATTTCAGTATATATTTTACACAGTGTATATATATATATATATAGGTCCATCTAAAAAAATTAGCATATTGGGATAAAGTTCATTATTTTCTGTAATGTACTGATAAACATTAGACTTTCATATATTTTAGATCCATTACACACAACT
>JBBPDA010129918.1:0-21709 GCA_037974385.1 Arnoldichthys spilopterus | reverse complement strand
CACTGAAATGATACTGTACTCAGGGGTTAAATTAGCATTTAGTTGGTTGGGGGAGTCTGCGTCTTTCCTTGAAGCCAAATTTGACTTAAATGTAAATTTGCAAAAAAAAAAAAAAAATTAAAACATAAAAAAATATATATATAATTATTTTACATGGCTTACATATTTCATGGGCTTATATATTTAATATTTGCTATTATTTTAATGGCCTTAATAAACTATGTTTGAGAGTGGTCAGACCACATTTATGCAGTGTGTTTTTGTAGTATTTAATCAAAATTGTGTTAAAATAGTGGTGGCCTCGTGGTTAAGGACTTACCCGTGTGATCAGAGAGTCACAGATTCAAGTCCTGGCCCAGATACCACTGAGGTACCCTTGAGTAAGGACCCAATGCTCCACATATGTGTGGGTTAAATGCAGAGGTCACATTTACTTGTGGTGGACTTTGTGTCATGGGGTTTGTTCACAATTACAAATTTAAACTGGCATCCAGATCTGTTTTTAACTCTAATTCTAACTGAATCAATGAAAGCTGTATTAAGTTTGAGTATTTGAAGTCCCTGCAGATCTATTTATTCTTATGTATATATTCTCTGTGCAAATTTAAGGAAACACAGCGATTTAACATCGTTGTTCTTGAGAGCCTTGAAAATAAGTGCATTTTTCTAAATAAAACAGATTACACCATTTACAAAGTGAGTGCACAAAAACTCCATGCGACCCATTCTGGAGCTCGAGGGCACCCTCTGGCGTCCGTCAAACCTCACTGCAAGCTCTCTGGTGACATTAATCTTTAATAGGTAATGGTTGTGGGGAGTGCTACATTAAAACAACCACAGCAACAACAGTGCAGCAGTTTAAATTAAACTCCTAAAGCTCTTCTCAGATAAAATTCTAACCAGCACAATGTAAGGTTTCTAACAGTTAGCAAAAGATAGCAATTAAATGCTAAAATATTCAGTAATTGTAAATCTCTTATATATTTGCAGATATTCAGAGCAGACCACTCCTAAGACAATAACAACAATAGCAGTTAATTATAGGACCAGGAAGAGGCTGCAGTTGCAACCACAGAGGTTTTTTTCCCTGGTTCTAGGGGTCAGATTTACTTTTCACTCTTTTCCCTGATATGCCATTATATCTCACCCTCTCGTCTCTATTTCTCCTTCAGGTTCACCTATGAGATTGCTCCTGTGTTTGTGCTGATGGAACAGCTGACACTGAAGAAAATGAGGGAGATTGTTGGCTGGCCTAACGGAGAGGGAGATGGACTTTTCTCACCAGGTAAACACGTGTCTGAAATTCTCCATGTGATTAAGGACTCCTGAAACTTTTATTGGATTGGCTGGATTCAAATGTGTAGTAGTCCACAAAATATTTCATGTTATACAATACAAGACAATAGATTAACTATGATTAATATGATTAACTTATTGCTCACTGTCACATGGGGAAAAGTACAAGCCAAGTGGGTCAACTGACATAATTCATATTTTTACACACAGGTGGTGCTATATCAAACATGTACAGTGTGATGATTGCTCGGTATAAGTATTTCCCTGAGGTCAAAACCAAAGGCATGTCAGCTGCCCCCCGCCTTGTTCTTTTTACATCCGAACATGTAAGTAAACTTGATCAGTCAGCTCACTACTTGCCTTTCCACTGGCAAATTATTGAGAATCTATTGTGACAAGTCCAGGAGTTTTGTCCAGATGTGCTCTAAATTAGGTTCACACTTTAATGCCTTATCCTCTTCCTTGCATTACTTATTAGATAGGTAGTTACTGAATAATACATTTTAAAGGAATATTCCAGTGGTTTAAGAGAACCCTTTATTATTTTCAGCAGAATGCCCATCAGGCACATCCGTATTGTACAGTTAGTCATATACAACAGACAATATTTTGACTCCTGCCCATTGGCTTCCATTTGAAGTATGTTTTAAATCAATTAATTTTAATTTTCATTAATTACAGGGAAATGTCATATTCTCTATAATAAACAAGTGTATGCTACAGATTCTGCAGTTCAGAATTAGGTTAAAAATTATGAAGTATTCTTTTAAGATAAATACTTGAATAATAAGCCTGCAGTATAAGTACTTATCCACTTTAGATTGTTTGTGCTTTTTCTTCCCATTTTAGAGTCATTATTCCATTACCAAAGCTGGAGCTGCTCTGGGTTTTGGTAAAGAAAATGTCATCCTGCTCAGCACAGATGAAAGGTAACAGAATAAGTACAGTTTAAGGCTCACTATCTACTTTTTATTTTATCTATATTTGGGTACAGTTATAGACTGTAGCTCATCTGTTGTGCAGTGTTGCTCCTCCCATCCCAATTTATCATGGGTCAGTTTCTAACCACAGGATTGCTGTTGACCAGATATTACTTGGGAGGTGATCTTTTCATTGCACAGCAGTGACACTGACATGGTTGTGGCATTGAAGTGTGTGTGGCATTAGTATTAGTGTATCATGCAGGATTATTGCTGGGTCAGTGTTGTGGCTCTTCAGTCTGAAACTGACACTGATAAAAAGTTAGGGGATGGCTAACACAACCTATACATCATCGGATAAGTTTTGGCTTCAAACTGTACACCCGCAAGGACAAGTGATGCTTGGTTGTTAGATTTTTGCTGACCACAATTTCTAGACAGCAACAATGACATTTTTCTCAAAGTTTGTGATAGAACTACTTTTTGGTGGAAGAAATCTTAAAATCCTATGTTCAAAATAAATGTCTAGGGCTCATATGCTTGATTGAACAAAAGCAATAGGATGATTGAAGTACTGCATATAACATTCATAGCTGTGACATTTTATTGTCCTCTTCTGCAATATTATTCACCATAACACATTTCACCTATTGTTTGTGTGTCTGCTGTTTCGACTGAATCAATGTGGTGTGTTTTAGGGGACGGGTCATACCTGCTGACCTGGAGGCCAAGATCATTGACGCAAAACAGAAGGTAATGTATACTATCAGCTTTTATTGCAAACGTAGGACCAGAGTCTGCTTTTATAAAAACATCAGTGCTGAAAGCCATTTGGAGTCAGTGAGGGAGGTTATGGTCAGCTCTAATGGAACTCTATGGATCAATAAAGCAGCATGAAGGGTCTGTCTTAAACTGAGAGAAGGATCAGTGTTCAGTCACCTAGCTTCAATGACTTCATTAATAAAGTGCCAAACTAGTTAAATAAATGCATCCCTTAACCTGGTGGCATGCAACCATGTACACCTGGGTATCTTGGTCCCCAAAGAATATGTGTTGTTACATATTTTCTAATATTTTAAGTGACTTTGGAGTCCACAAACTAATCACATACTTCATAAGGAGATAAGTTTCCTCTTTAATGGTGTCTTACAGTTGCTAAAAATGTCCAGTTTAACCAATAGTTGATAGCACTAAATGCTAACATTAGCAATATAGGCTAGTAACAATGCTATCCTAAATGGTTATTTCTGTAAAATACCTGGAATCAAATACAATATCAGCTATTAAATGCAATATCAGTGATCAAATGCAACATCAATATCAATTACCAGATGAGAACAAAGTTAAAACTGCAGAATTACTTTTGAGTAAATGCTATGAAACTATTATGTTAATTCTGTAGTTACGAGACTAAGGAACCTAAGTATGGATCTACGTTCAAACTCTTTGACTTTTAAATGTCGGTTTGATATTGTCTTATATTCTCTTGTGTGTGTGTGTGTGTGTGTGTCTACTATAGGGTTATGTGCCACTCTTTGTGAATGCAACAGCCGGTACCACAGTATATGGAGCATTTGACCCCATTAATGACATCGCTGATATATGTGAGAAGTACAACCTTTGGCTGCATGTAGATGTAAGTGCTTTTTAGATAATCAGACTTTGGAAATGAAATATGATGTGTTAAAATGATACAATGGCAAAATATCTTTGCTATGTGATAGCCAGTCCAAAACTCATTGCACATTTTTTATTTTATGTTAACCCTTTTCACTGTGTTAAACTCAACATTTAAATAGAAGTTGTGCAATAAAATTGGGAGAAACATGGCTTATTTAAGGTTGTTCCAAGTAAAGGGTGTCTTAAATTATTTCCACTTAATCAATAATGTCATTTGTCATGTCTCCAAAAACCCTCCCTGGTATTGTGGTTCACTTGGAAATATGTCACAGTGTGGAAGAAAAATGTATGATGGTTCAAGCTGACTTAATACACAGAAAACAAAAAATTTGATGGGCCTTTTTGGTCATGTCTTTATGTGTGTCTGTTGGTGTTGTGTGTTTTCTCAGGGTGCATGGGGTGGTGGCCTGTTGATGTCGAGGAAACATCGTCACAAGCTGAACGGCATTGAGAGGTAGAGTGTGCTGTAGATTTTATAACTGTAATTGCTATTGATTGACATGCACATGTACGAGCTGCAGTAATGACAGTTTAAAGATGCAGTGATGCTTACTGACTTTTACAGAGCAAATTCAGTGACATGGAACCCACACAAGATGATGGGCGTCCCGCTCCAGTGCTCTGCCATTCTGGTCAGAGAGAAGGTAAGAATTAGAGAACATGCTTAGAAAATAGCAAAGATTGCTTTCGCATATGTGTATGCACACATATTCAAATTGCCTCTCTTGGTTGGTTTTACATTGAAGTACTGTTAAATATAACTCAACCCTTATAATGAAAGATAACCTTTGGCTTATTCTTTCAAATAAAATCAGTAGTTTTGAGGGGAAATGTTGCTGTATGTTTTTTGTATTATTTATTTCATAATTATGAACTGCAGTTTAAGCAGGTTATGTGTCTTATTCCTTAGGGCATTCTGCAGGGCTGTAACTCCATGTGTGCTGGATACCTGTTCCAGCCAGATAAACAGTATGACGTTACATATGACACTGGAGACAAAGCTATCCAGTGTGGCAGACACGTGGACATCTTCAAATTCTGGCTCATGTGGAAGGCCAAGGTGGGTTAAAACAAAATAGACTATTAATGACAAATCAATTTAATTTCTTCTACTTATTGTACTATTATTGAACCTACATGTACTTTCTTTATGTTTCAAGTCAAGTCCAGTAGGCCTTTATTGTCATTTCAACCATATACAGTTAGCACAGTACATAATGAAATGAAACCTGTGCTACATGAAAACACAGGACCACAAAACAACTCCACATTTAACAACATAAGGTACATTGTGTGCAAACATGTGCAAACATTGTAGAACCATGTTGTGGTGCTTGAGTGTGTTCACAATGACAAATTGTCACATTTGCTCTGTAACAAAGCATCATATATTTTAGAGTGTTTAACAGAATATATTCCTAACAGGTCCTTCAGATCATCTAGTGCTGGCTTGATAAAAATTCCAAAAGTAAAATACAAGAAATATTGAGAAGCAGCATTTTATTTTTATGCACATAAGAAGAGAATAATCTTCCCTTAGATATCCGACAGGCTTCTTCTCTTAGTATTTTAAGCTTGAAAATTTTTTTTAAAACATTTTTTACTTATCTTAGCTTTTATTTTTATTGCAAAAACATATATGTATTTATTTGTTTATTTATTTATTTATTTTTTTAATTAGTTTTATCATTATTTTTGTATGACTTGTTTTTTCCTATATTTGCACTTCCTGTAAAGCACTTTGAGCTGCCTTCAGATGTATGAAAGATGTTATATAAATAGTTCCACAGAGAAGCAGTATGCAGGGCATGCTGCATTTGGAAAGCCATGCATGGAAATGCTTTTTTGTGTTGCTGCTGTATTTTAGTGACTATAATGTTCATTTATTACTCACACACAGGGTACAGTGGGGTTTGAGCAGCACATAGACAGGTGTCTGGAGCTTTCTGAATATTTGTACAACAAAATCAAAAACCGCCCAGGTTACGAAATGGTCTTCCAAGGAGAGGTAACATATATAAACACATACACACATATACAAACACACATTACATTGTCTCACAGTGAAGCATCTGATGCTTTCTCTTTATACAAAAATAAGTGATTTTATTTAAGGTGATCCACACCATTTGCCCTCTTTTCACCCTCTCTCCTTCACCTCCTGTCTTTTTTTTGTCTTTTCTGTTCTTGTTCTCTACCTACCTCTCTATCTCACTCTTTCTAGCCCCAGCATACTAATGTCTGCTTTTGGTACATACCACCGAATATGAGGAACATGCCGGATGGAGATGAGCGAAGAGAGAGACTGCATAAGGTATTGTACCTCATTTTAACTCTACTTTTAAATGTGTCACAGAGGGTAGTCATGCCATAAGTCTTGTACTGTGTCCAGATCACTTAGTTTCACTGTGTAGTAGTTGCTTTTAGTACTAGTACAGTGTTTTAACACTGTGAAATGCAGAAGAATGTTCTTTGCACACTGTCAAAGAGCCATCACTGTAAGAAGAGCCATCAGAGGTGGTGAAGTGTGTGCATTAGAACAGAAAAACCCAAAACTTTGCCCACCCCCTACAGGTGGCACCAAAGATCAAAGCAATGATGATGGAGTCTGGCACCACCATGGTGGGCTACCAGCCACAGGGAGAGAAAGTCAACTTCTTTCGGATGGTCATCTCCAACCATGCGGCCACCAGGTCCGACATTGACTTCCTAATCGATGAGATTGAGAGAATGGGACATGACCTGTGAAAGCACCCACCACCCTCTCATGGTGAGGTGATGGTACTGCAGCATTTTCTACATATTGTATCAAACCTGTGGTCTGTACATCTGTAAGGCTGTTTTTAGCTGTAGTGTGTTAAATCTGATATGTCCATTCAGTAAAAATTTTCCTTATTGTGCCGTTGGAGTTCTGCCTACAAATGCATTCTTTCATAGCAACTTAAAGAAAAAACCACATGAACTTTCCACTTAGCCTTTCAAATAGATGAAGAAATCTAAACCTGATCTATTCTAAGTGTGTCCTTTTACACAAACGCAAAATAAACAATACATGATGCACTATGCATCAATCATTAAATTAATAATGCACTCTACACTTTACAAACACTCATAAAAGTGCACTGCAGTTTCTCAGTAGGTTGAATGATATTTTTGCCAATGTTCTGTACACTTGCTCAACTTAGCAAAGGTAACTATGAAAGAATGCCAAACAAAGATCAATTTCAGTGCTGTGTTTTAATGTCATTCATAACAATATATATATATATACATTTATATATACACACACAACCTATATACTATGATCTGTGTGATTACATTTATGGTGCTTCAGTTGTAAATATACTATGAAGACAAGAAAGGCGCACCACCCTTTTAATAAAATCTGAATTTCTCCCTGTGAATATGTGGGGTTTGTGGTCGTGGTAAGATCCATATCCCAGCATTGTGTTTTTAGTAGGTCTTGTTTAAAAAAAAGAGTTTAATGAGCACCTTTGTGAGGTGAAAACATGTCTTCAATTTCCAGTCGAAATGCTCTATGACAATTATATAAATGAAAAAAAACATACATTTCTATTGTGACATGAAGAGTGTTCGAGAATGCAGTATTTTATTTCATTTGTAATGTATCTTTATTCATATTTTAAGCACATTTTATGTAGTAAAATACATATATGGTCCAATAGTGAATTTGTGAGCCAAAGACTTGTCGCACATGTTAAATATACACTTTCTATTAAGTTTTCTTTAAGATAAGCTGGTACATGAAGCACATTAACAATATTCTATATACATAGAAATTATATATATATATATTAACTGTGTGTATGTGCGCGTGTTGTTTAGGCCCTTGACCTCAGTGCAATCAGTGTGTTGTGTATCTGTGATGATGTTGTATGTAATTTTGACTGAATGTTTTAGAGCAATTGCATCAATCAACAGTGTAAAACACATTATTTATCCGTTAATGATAATCAGTTATCAGTGCAAGCTGTTTAAACCTCTGCCACTTCTTTATGTAGAAAAAAGCACAAATTAGAAGTAAAAGCACGCAAAATATAACATTTAGGAAATGTAAAGTTTGTGTTAGAGTGACTAATTTAAATGAAGTAATGATTTATTGTATATAACTCTTGCATCCAGCAACTGTGAAATCCAGGAAAATCAAAGTCTGCACTGTTGGTTTGCACAAAGTGTATCTCTTTATTGTTTAACACTGTTATTGGAGAAAAACAACTTCCTTGATGCATAATGAGGCACAAAGCGAGACAGTATTCTCAGTTTTATGTTCTTATGACTTTTTGGCCTGTTCACAACTGGCATTAACATACGCCTTGGGTGATGTAATGATAAGGGACAACCAAAATGCATAGCCATTCACACCTGCCATTTTGTGATTGGATTTTTTACATACTTCTGCCAAGTAGAGTTCTGAGCACATTTATCATGTCATTCTCTCACTGCATTTGTTTTGAGACCAAAATGTTCTTGCTCATGTTCGCTTAGCCCAGCTGCCTTAACTTACAGCAGAGGATTACAGTCTCACGATCATCATTAATTGTGTGGCTATTACAATGACATACCCTATTTATTTATGTATTTTATATCTTCTTTCAGTCTCAGAAGAGAAATTAATCTCTACACTTTGCTCCATCTGGGGCACTGGCACACACACACTGAGCTGTATGTAGTGTATACGCACTTGAACCAGTGAGTAGCCACACAGCTTCAGCACCCAGAAAGCATTTGGGGGGCTAGGTGCCTCACTCAAGAGTACTTGCTTTGGTCACAAACCCACTTCTATAACCTTTAAGCCACGGCTTTTGCCGCCCCTAAAGTTGGTATGGGTGATACTTTTTTGCTGCTGAGGACACATTACTTTACTGCTCACACTACAAATGCTATGTGGTCTTATGCGTTCCTGACCACCGTATTAAGGTGATTGAGTGACTAAGACATGTTGTACCCTGCTCACACTTGTAACTTAATGCTGGCCACTTATGACTAGATCATCCAAGATGCATATTAATGCCAGGTATGTACTGGGTTCTTGAATGGACAGACTGTAAATGGTAAATGAATGTGGGTAGAGAACCTCTCCCGGTGAAGGTTAGCACTTTAAATGCAAAACATGCCATGTGAATACTGTTACTGTCAATTGTACAGTGCAAATAAAATCTAATAAAACATACATCTATCAAACCTCTGTTTCTATGCCTCATTTTCTGGTTTCTTAAGTGAACTGTATCAGCAACCTACTCAGTAAATGTTTCCAGCAGGCCAGCTTATCTAATGCATTATAAAGGTTTATTTTATTTCCTTAGGTGAGTGAAATTCTTGGTAATTCTTGGTAATTCAGCAATCCTTTAGTTCACAAAAGTATAACATGTGAAACGCAATGCTTTCTTCTCAGTCTAAAGTTGAAAATACCTCCAAAGAGGCACAAAAATAGCTGTGCTTCATTAGAAGGTGAATTACCATTATAACAAGTGCTTCGGCTACCTAGGTACCAAGCAAGAATAAACAAACTGCATCGCTATTCATCACACTTGCATTGGTAGTTTTTAAATGTCCTGCCATTAGCTACATTATTATGCCCTGGCTCTAAAGAAAGACAACTAAAGAATCAAACTTCAGACACCATAATGTTTTGCTGATCAACTACACTTAGGCTAAGAGAATTTTTTTCCATCTTTAGGAAGAAAAAGACTTTAACCACCCCCAAAACCCAAGGCCCAAGGCACCTCAAGATACACCTGATGTAGCTTTAGAAAAACTTGATAATCAGTTAACTGTGTAATTCAATAGTTACCATGTTGCTGCCCAGCGTAGGTGAACACCAGAACAGAAGCTAGGAAGCATTGACCTAGGTAGACTACAGAAGGTCACTTTAAGGTGACTCCAGAACCGATCCATTGTTTTGTGACCAACCTAGAACAATCATTTTATTGACTGAATACCCAAAGCACAGAACCATACAATTACACTTACACAACTACTGTGTGATTAGTAGATTAAACCTTTTTTCCTCCTTCATGACAATTTGGTTTTGGTTTGGGGGAGGTTTGTCCTTCTGTAATATAAACATTGTTTGCTTTTTTGTCAGACACATGCTCAGAACTGGATAAGGGAAGCGAAAACAAATAGCAGATTCTGTGCTTGCAGCACATCCAACTCAGTGGCATAGATTTCATTACGATATTTGAGGTGGTATTGCACACTACTCATACCACCTGATGTGATAAATTATGAATATGCCATAACATATGATGATGAACCGTAACATTAACACCACTTACAGGTAAAGTGAATAACATTGACTATCTAATTATTTCATTACAATGGTACCTGTTAGGGGGTGGGAACTGTCAGATCTTGAACGCCAAGTCAACATCAAGAACACTCTGTCATGTTCCCCAAACCCAATCTTGAACAGTTTTTACAGTGGGAGAGGGTGCATTTTCCTGCTGATAGAGGCCACTGCCATTAGGGAATACCATGCCTTGAAGGTGTGTACTTGCACTGCAACAATGTTTATGTAGATAGTACATGTCACAGTAACTGAAAATCAAGACCTTATATTTCCCAGCAGAACATTGCCCAGAGCATCACACTGCCTCTGACAGCTTGCGTTCCTCCCACAGTGCATCCAAGTGCCATCTCTTCCCCAGATAAGTGAAACACGTGCACCCAGCTGTCCACATGATGCAAAAGGACATGTGATTTATCAAACTGATTTATCACCTTATTCTATTGCTCCATGGCTCAGTTCCGATGCTCAAGTGACCATTGTAAGTGCTCTCAGTGGTGAACTTTGCATGGGCACTCTGATTGGTCTGCTCACATTCACAGCAAGCTGTAATGCCATTAAACAGGACAATACAGGAGTGAAGCTAAGGTGGCAGTGGACAACAAACGGCCTATTTCTGGAGCCCAGCAGGCCTGTAAAGAGTGAAGCATTCTTTAAAAACATCAGTATTTGCATAATTTCAGAATTAGTTTCTAAAAAACAACTTGTAAAATGTCCTTAAGTTTAACAGCACAAAGAAATGTGGTTTGTAAATAATACGTATTTTAAATATATATTTATTATTTAAATATATTACAATAAAATCTAATAAAATGGGCAGTGGTGGCCTAGTGGTTAGGACACTACCTTTGGGACCTGAAGGTCGCAGGTTTGAGTCCCGGCCCGGGCACTACTGAGGTACCCTTGTGCAAGGTATCGTCCTGCTACACTGCTCACCGGACGCTGTTGGTAGCTGCCCGCTGCTCCACGTGTGCACGTGTGATGGGTTAAATGCAGAGGTCACATTTTGCTGTGGTGCTTGAGAGCTTAAGATAAGAAAAACCTTTATTAGTCCCACAATTGGGAAATTTGCATTGCTGCGGCAGTACAAAAAGTAAGAGCAGCAGAATAGTGGTAAAGCAATAGATAAAAAAAACTATACAACACAATAAGATAAAAAAGTAAACTTTACAAAAATATATAAATAGACATTAATGTATGAAGTATTCTATATAAACCTATATATGTGTATAAGTTGCACCTATTTTACACAGAGAAAAACAAAAGAATATTTTACAGTGGCGAATATTACACAGAAGAATATTGCACATGAGAGATATTGCACGAGAGACATTGTACGTTAAGAGAACATTCCAGTTTTCAGTCCATGATGTTTTGGAATACACAGTTAAAAACATTTCAGTAAATACAGTGAAATAATATGTAATATCACTTTTGCTGCAATGATAGCCTCGTTGTGGTGTGAAGAATAGTATATTAGGTATGAAAACCTTTCCACTTTGCCCCAAAACCGTTCCCACCAGAAGGGGCAGCAACTTACACACACCATAACATTCCACACCCATTATCTATGGATTCTACTGAGGTGCATCATGAGGTACATGAGGTGCTGCCCCCTTCTGGTGAGAAGGTTTTTATGCATCTCACCATGGTGTCGTTTCTAGAAATCACTTTTATAATTCCTTCTCCTGCATTCCAGCGAGACCCCAATAATAATCTTAAACTAGGAACAAATAATCGAGATTCAAAAATGAAAGAATAAATATATGAAGCCTTAAATACTGTCCTCACTGCCACGTCACACAGAGCTATCTGCGCATGCGCACGCTTCCACGATACCCGACGCGTTGATGAGAGAGTCGACACAGTCTATCGAACTGAATCTTTCGAACCGTCCATGTCAAGAAATCGATTTTATAAGTTTTAAAGGTCAGCGATTTAAGGTAAATGTGTAGGGAAATGACTGTAATTATTGACAACATAAATGACTTTACCATTTTCGTTTGTTTTCATTTTTCTTAAACTACACACTGCATATACAGCGCTTTTAAAGACAGGATTAAAGTGGGACCTAGCTGCAATCACGAAAGACAAACTGTACTTTACACTATCTGCTTTGCACATTTCTGGAACGCTGTTTTGCACCTGACGTCAAAACCTTTACACATGGAAAACTAAATTTAAACAACATAATATTTTATTTTAGAATTTATGCTTGGTTTCCTTTACCTCATGGTACATAATATATTTAGCCCACTGTATAATAACATGTCATTCAAAAATACACTGTATTAATAGTATTAATATTAATAATAATAATAATAAGAAGAAGAACACCAATATATGTATTATTTTATATTATTATTATTATTGTTGTTGTTGTTGTTGTTGTTGTTGTTACGTCTGTTACTTCCTACGTTATCAGCAGTAGTCATAGCCAGTGATTTTAAAAATAATGATCCAACTGGACTTGTGAATCGGTTCAACAAAGCAATAGAAACGAACCAGTTCAAATGAGCCGATACGTTAATGATTCGGGCATCTCTACGACCGACGTGTCGCTCCGGTTCGGGACGGGCAGTTTACGGTTCTCGGCATGGGGGGCTCTCAGAGCGTCGAGATCCCCGGTGGGGGCTCAGAGGGCTACCACGTACTCCGGGTAGGATTTTAACACTTTACAAGATGTTAAATTTTGCCAAATGCGGAGCTGCTCCTGACGGGCTAAGCAGGCGCTGGGGCCGGGGCAGGTGCGGCCGTTTTTGAGTTACCGACGGCGGCTAAGCTACGTAATCGAGTCCGAAGCTTTAGCAGCGCGGCCTGGATGCTAACAAGACCAAAAGCAGCTTATTTCCAATCGATTTTGTGGATTTTGCTTCAAAAATTAGCTATAATGAATTTAGACATACAGCATACTGGTTTATTAGCACGTGGTGCGTTAAATTTGTTTAATAAGGCACATTATGGGCCGTGAAGCTACAGCTTAGCTTCGTGCTGTCTGTCACTATGTGTGATGCCTCAAACGGTTTATTCGCTTCGGAATCGGATTTAACAGGATAAAGACGACATATACAAATGACATGTATTTGTTTTGGCAAGATTTACTATCATTGCATGGTAAGGTTTGTTGGTTTTTTGTTTAGCTTAATATTGTCTTTGTAGAGATTTTGAATCAGTTTGCTCAAGCAGGTTCCTGCCTTGGGGGCTGAGAATTTAGATCTGGACCTTAAATCCTGATCTGCATGTAGGTGTTGTAAAAACTTTTAATTAATTGAAGGGTTACTGTACCTGTTTGGCCACAATCCTGTCTGCCAGGTAAAGGGAGGGTGTTAAATCTATAGTAACCCGGACCTGAGCTGTGGTGTGGTGTGTAAGGGTGTGTAACCTCATTGCTTTAGATGTTGAATCAGAAAAGGTGCACTTTTGAAATGTTTTGGGGTTGTTTGTGTTAATTTTTATGTCAATTTTTGACTAGCACTATTTTCTTATACCTCCCTTTGCTTTAGTTTTATTTTATTTGAATATAATGCATTTGAAGCTGCTCTATGTATTCCATGCAGCTTCATAATTGCTGCTTTCATCAGTTAAGCCCTAAAGATGACATACACACTACCTATAGCTATTAGGGAAGCTCTCTCACTAAATATTTTTGAAAGAAAGCTTCATACATAACTTCTCACTTTAGCCTTTAATTTAATGATTTACCTTATTTACTTATTTTTTCTTCTTATTTTTAATATTTTATTTTATAATTATTACAGTTTATATAATCAGTATTATTTATTTCATGCCATTATTCTATGTTTACATGTTTAAAAATCTATTTACTGTAAAGCATTTTAAGCTGCAATTATTGTATGATAGGTGCTATGCAAAGATTATTTTTATTATTAACAGCAGAGTGTATCTTTCATGTAACCGCTTCTGTTTCCTTTAAATTTAGGTACAGGAGAACTCCCCTGGACATCGGGCGGGATTGGAGCCTTTCTTTGACTTTATTGTGTCCATCAATAACACCAGACTGGTATGTTGACTCCGCTCACGCCCTGCTGTCAGGCATTTATAAGTCACTGTTCTTTAGTAAAACTTCAGCTTTTCTCTTGTTCTCACAATAGTACTAACACGAGTATAAACACAGTACCTGGAGCTGTCTGATGCTACAGAAAACACTGTGGAAGAAAAAGAGTTACTTGCACAAAGTCAGCAAGAATACACACACTCCTGAATTAAAGTCAAACTTTATTTTAGTGAAATTAAGTTCATTATTTGCCACGAACAGACAAAATCTGATGCTTGCAAAAAGTTATTCAGCATTGTTTTTAAAGGTATGAAAGTAAACATAACCATTAGAATTATGCAAATTGAATCATGTTGATTGGTGCTTACTGGTATCCAATCATTGTTAGTGAACTGAATATGAAAATAAACATTTGATCTACTTCATTAATGTGTGCTTAAATGGGTGTAAAACGTATTACTGTTGCATCTGCCAGTTTTTGTTTTGTGAGTTAACAGCTGAATTTGTTTCTTAGAACAAGGACAATGACACGCTGAAAGACTTGCTGAAGGCTAATGTGGAAAAGCCAGTGAAGATGCTGGTATACAGCAGTAAGACTCTGGAGCTGCGGGAGTCCACGGTTACCCCAAGCAACATGTGGGGTGGCCAAGGCCTTCTCGGGGTCAGCATTCGTTTCTGCAGTTTTGAGGGGGCTAATGAGAATGTTTGGCATGTGCTGGTAAGTATGTAAAGTGTTCTTGTGTTTGTGTTTATGCAAGTGTTTAGTTAAAGGTGGAATTTGTGTATCCCCTTATCCTAAAGGTATAGGTTAACTATGACATGTTTTGGCAGCAGTAATTGTGATTTGAAGCCTTTTTTACATACTCAGATTTATTTATATTTAATTGTCAAGTCCAGAGAAATATGTGCATGGCCAGTAAATAAGAATTCTGAATACTGTTCAAACCAGTTTGTCAGGCCATCACATCAACAAAGACAAAGGTCAGAAATGTAATTTGTGTATTCTTGAAACCAGCTCTTTTGTCTCCCGTATTTATTGATTTTTTTCTGTGTCTGTCTGTCTTTTGTAGGAGGTTGAGCCGAATTCTCCAGCCGCCCTCGCAGGACTGAGGCCCTACACAGACTACATCATCGGGGCAGACACAGTCATGAATGAAGTAATTCATTTCTTCTTTTTTTTCCACGTTTCCCTTCTCTAACTGCAGATATAATTTTCGAGTTTCATGTGATTGTATTCATACAAATTCTTTATATTCTGTGTTCATATTCTTAGAACATGCACACATTGTTTTAAAAGCACTAATACACACTGAACACATTACACCCCAGGGATTATCTTGATAGGCATTTTTTCCTGAACCTGATGTTCCTTTTTAATTTCAAAAACTTAAACTGCATTTCACTGTTGCAAATACTGGAATCCTGAGAACCATGGCGCTGCAACTGTGCTTTTCTGTGCCTGCAATGTTTAGCATTGGTTCCAGCATGACCAAATATGTGTTCAACACTGATAACAATAGGACATAATGGTGATCAAGAGTGTTCTCCACTGTCTTTGCTAACACTTGCTGCCAAAATTATTAATTAATTATTTGGTTCATTTTTTACACTGCCTGGATAGTCATCACTAGTCAGCACTGTTTTTTTTCTTGTTTTTATTTTCAGCACTGTTATGACTAATAATAATAAATAATTAAATAATAATAATGTGAATAAGAATGGTATGTTATGTTCGTGCTGGTTTAAGAATTGTTACTTTTATAAAGAGATGCTTAAAGCTACTTGGGAGTCCATATCATGTTTTGCATGTTGCAGTGTTTCAAGCACATTATATTTTCACACTCATAGAAAATTAGTGTTGAGTGGTGACAGTTCCACTTGTCTTTAGACAAGTAACCTACAACTAGAACCATGAGCTCCGTTATGTTTTTGGTCAGTTTTGGTCATTATCTCCAGCACTGCTATTGTTTGCTGTTCAGATTATAACAGTAGAAAACTGTTAAACTGTGTAGTGATTTGACTTGGTTACAGAGAGAGTCTAGCAGTAGGTAATGTATTTCAAACAGAGCATATTAAAAAGACACTTTTCCTGTTTATTGGAATTAAAAATCTGTGGCATGTTCTTAAAATCTATTTCTATGAAACATTGGAATGATGTTTATTGTCTGATACAGTGGTTGCTTATGATTGTGCAGTTGATGTGACAAATTACATGAAGTAATTTATAGTTAAATAATAATAATAAACAGTTAAAAAGTATTAACCACTCCTAACTGAAGGGTGTGTCTGTTTTCTCTTCCTAGTCAGAAGACTTATTCTCCCTGATAGAAACTCATGAGGGCAAAGGACTTAAACTCTACGTCTACAACACAGACACTGACAGCTGCAGAGAAGTTGTTATAACTCCCAACAGCGCTTGGGGAGGAGAGGGAAGGTGTGTGGCTGACTGTGACACTCCAGTTTTTTTTTCTCTCTGTGTCTGTGTAACTTAAAGAATCTTTTCTCTCTCTTTCTCTCTCTCTCTCTCTCTCTCTCTCTCTCTCTCTCTCTCTCTCTCTCTCTCTCTCTCTCTGTCTCTCTCTCTCACGCTTTCTCTTGTTCTCTCTTTAGCCTGGGCTGTGGTATTGGTTATGGTTACCTGCACAGGATTCCCACCCGGCCCTTTGAGGAGGGAAAGAAAATCAGTTTTCCTGGACACACTCCCAGTGAACCAGCCAGCCCTCTGAAAGATGGTTTCACTGAGGTGTGTGTTTTGTATGCGTTCTGCGTTTGTCTGGTTGTGTGGTACATTTCTGAGATTTGCTTTTAAACATAAGCAGCCATATTGCCCAGATCTACTAACAGGTTCATATTATGGTTCACATAATAACCTACTGACTTTGTCTTTTACGTTTATGTACTGTATTTCTTTTTTTTTTTTTTTTTTTTTAACTTCATTTGAAAATGGCAGTGATTTTATGCGTATTTGTTTTATTGATTTCTTCATGCAGTAAACATGTCAAATAATATTTTCCTTTGTCTCTGTTGTTACCCAGGAGAACAGGTTGTTACTATAGTGTAAATGATAATTTGCATTTTCCCTACAATGCTTTAAGGAACATAAACAGACTAATGTTTTAGAGATTGATTTTCAGTTTACTCAGTAAATTAACAAACCAAGGGGGAATCTCAGATTTTTTTAAGACCCAAAAAGTACAGCTGCCTTTTTTTTTTTTTTACAGATTCCCTCACTAAATAGAATTATTTCTGCTGTCTGGCCTGTAATGTTTCTCTGTTGTCTCTTAGGTTCAGCTTTCTGCTGTAACCCCACCTCCAGTCACACAGCCTCTACCCACTGGGCTTGAGGATAGCCTCTCTGGCCTTTCACTCAGCTCTGTTCCTTCTTCCATACCCACTGAGCTACACACAGGTATTGACAGACTTTGCATACATTCCTGAGTTGTTTAATAAAAATATTAAAGCTGCAATGAATGGTTAATAAATGAATTTTATAGAAATAAAGTCAATGTGCCATTTGCTTGAAAATGAAAAAATATAAATGCATTATAACAGGAGCCACAATATGAATGCAGTATGCCAAAGGAGCTTTATGGCCTCTTTTTGCTGTATTATCAAAGGAAAAATTATATGGAATAAATTATACTTGATACACAAATAATAGTTAATAATTGATTTTAATAATAATTGGCTAAAATAAATAAACATTCAAATATAACCTTGAATTCTGTGTTTGACAATGCTTTATGGGTGTATGTTTGGTATTTCAGGTGCACCCACAGTCCCCCTGCTGCATACTCAGGTCACTCCAGCCCTGGGCACTTTACCTTCAGTTCACCCCACCACTACGCTACCAGGTAACAAACCTTCAAGTCACTCCTTTGCTCAGATTCCCAGCTCATCTGCTGACTGTCATACCCTCAGTGTTACACACTGGTAAATTTATCATAAAAGTGCAGTATATTACTTGTGTATAATTTTTTTCTATATAACTTCTATTTCTGGACATTCTTAACCGTGGAATAGTATTTGATAAATCTTTTATTTTATTTATTTTTTTGTTCCAGGGTTAATGCAGTTACCTGCTGGCCTTCCTCCTCTGCCCAACCTTCCGAACCTCACCAATCTCAATATCCCCTTACCGGACCTCAGTGCTGTATCATTAGCAGGCATCAGCGGTCTGCCTCCCTCCACTACAGGTACTCTCATGCTTTCATGCTCTGTCTTAGTTTCTGTTGACATTGAGGGTCCAACATTGTAGTACTTCAGTAATTCACATAAACAAACTGTCAGAGGTGCAAACAGCAACAAAAGGGATGCCAGTGTCCAAGCTTTTAACTTAAAAAAAAAAAAATTTGTTAACACTTTTTTTTGACTTGCCATTGGTACAAAATACTCTTACAGTATTTACCATAGAAATGTTCTGCAGTTTTTATTACATATATATTATATGATTGTGTTAATTGTGATTGCACACATTCTTCATGAATTAAGAACCCATATGTGTTTGTGTCTGCAGGTCTGCCTTCACTGGCTCCTCTTGCCCCTCTCCCCCCTCTAAATCTGCCTGGCATGGCCCCTCTGCCTATGCCAGGTGTTCTGCCCTCCACTATATCCACAATGCCTGGAGTATCCCTGCCCTCTGACCTTGTCCCACCTATTCCTCCGTCATCCACCTCCCTTACAGCCAACCAGGCCCCAGCGCTGATCCTGGATGCTACGCCTGGCCCTACGGTCACCGACACACCCACGGAAATGCTCATTGCCACAGAGACGACCTCACAGAACACAACAGAGGTCAGCGCACAAGCTACCCCAGAGTCTTCATAACCACCAGGCATTTCATCAGCATCCTGAAAAAGCATCTTTCTCTTTCTCTCTTTATCTATCTCTGTACATTTCTGTCCCTCTCCCCTGTCTATCTCAAATGTATTTATTCAGTCTAAAAATGATCCAATGGGTAGAAACATATAAATAAATCACAGAACACTGCTGCGAGGCCATTGTGTCCAGAGAGCTGGATCATGAGGAGGATGAGGATGGACAGACCGTAGAATGCTGTAAAAGAGTGATGGAGCCTTCTCTTATGTTGTGTTCCTTTTGTTTAAAGCTGTTTTCTTCTATCCTACCTTTTCATTTGCTTTCCCTCTGAATTGGTTTGTTGCTTTCTTCCCCCCCTCCATGTTTGTGTAACCAGTTTAAAAATGTTAGTATGATTTAATTAAATTCCGTAACTTCTAATAGATGTAATGATTGTATCTGATGCACCAGTTTCTTCCCCCTGCTGATTTTTTTCCCTTCACATTTCCTCTTTCACTGCACTTTTCTCCATGAAGGATGAGTTGGCTTTGAGCGTGTGCACGGGTGTGTGTGCATCCTCTCCATCTCTGAGACCTCTCTGCTGATCAGATTTGCTGAAACACATACATGCACCTGCTGTAGAACTGTGAGGGGGGGAAAAGTTGTGAGCTTGTGCAAATTTAAGGTTGTAAAGAACACAAGCAATAAAGTACATGAGGTTTTACAGTAGTGCTACCTGTCTCTCTGGTGCCTTTAAGGTGAAATTGCATGTTTCATTTATGAACTCAACCACATTGTTACCTTTGACATTTGTTGCACTTTTATTATCATTATAGGATGGTTTCATGTAGAATGTTTAGAGGGAAAAGTGAAATCCTCTGGGAAAATCCATTTACTGAGTAGTGAGGTTTTTTTGTTTGTTTTTTTTTAAGACCAAACAATAAGTATCACCATCCAGCACCGTAGCTTCCAGATTTCAACAACCTCTTCTGATGCAGTGGCTGCTTACCTTCTTACTAAACACCGGTCATCTCTAGACCAGACTTCACTATACTTGCTGGTCTTCCCTCTTATACCTTATACTATATCCCCTCTACAGGGTATTCAGGATACTCCAACTCCCCTAGTTCATATCACACACACCAATCCCACCCCCCCAACCAACCAAAATTCCATTCCTCCTAATGTGGTAACTCCACTGGCTTCCTGTCAATGCTAGAAAATGATACTGATGTTGTCGATGCTATATTTCACACACGACAGGTTGCAAGGGGCTCAGCTCCTCACTACCTCTATTTTGGTACAGAATTAGGTCTACGACTTCTGGCCGTCCAAATCTAAGCATGCCTGTAAGGCTTGATCTCACTGCTTTAGTGTTGGTCTGTCTATGGTGTGAATACACTTGGGAAGAACTTCTGAAGCTTTTAAAATGTTTCCACAATAGTGTGGAAAATGCATTAATAGACTGAGGTTATATTGCTTATTGTTCATGAGATCAGTATGCAGTACCATAATGCAAACTGCCAATTACTGCTGACTCATCAAATATTATTACGCATTTGAAAAGCCTATAAACTAAAACAATCTTTGGAATTTTGACATATTGAATAAGATTTCTGTATCCTTTAGGTGTTAATTTTTTGTCCTGGTCTAAGGTGTGGTTTTTATCATATGGCTTTACATCCATTCAGGAAATAACTCAATAAAAGTGGTAGCACAACACTTTACTGCAGAGCACTTAAACATGCAAGCATTAAGTAAAGACCTGTTTATACTAGCAGAGAAATGTCTTCCAACGAAAGAAAAATTGTCCTCTCTGGTAATAAACTATATGCTAGACATGCAGCAGTTGGAGAATAAGCTGAAGAAAAGTTTAACCTATTCTAAAGACAGTAAATACTATAAAAGTGGTAAATATTATAAAATTAAATTTGTTTTTACAACAGTCAGTAATAGTACACCCGTAGAGGTCCTTAGGGCTGGTTTCTACAACCCAGATTTCATTTAGTATACGCACACATAGACACACCATATGGTGGCTTTCAGACCAAAACCTTGTAGATGCATTTTTTTTACATGATTTGAAACTGCTGAAATTGTCAAAATTTCATGACGAACGGAACAAATGGTTCTAAATCACTTTTAAAAGTACACTTTACAATAACCTCCATTAGGAGTTTTGTGCTTTTCATGTTAAGTTGCCAATTTGGAGATGGTTTTTGTCTGAAAGCAATGTGTGTGTATATTTATATGTATTTTCATTTTCAAATTCATGCAGTAAGCCAAAACATCACCCAAAGCAGTTGTATTAAAATAAGTTTTCTCAGTTTTTATTTCTTTTGGCTACATTCCCTACAATTGCAGCAGCATTTTAGAGACAGATCACAGGTGTCGAGCTGACGACAGGGTTTTAGAGAGAGATAGAGGGGATTAAGCATATAAGTTTGACCCAGTACTGCTAAACACACTGGTGCACTCTGCTGTGATCTCTGGTCAGAGTGGCTGTTCTGGGGTCAGGAATCAAAGGTCAAGGGTTGCCTAGCAACAGGACAGCAGCGGCTCAGGACACACTTTAATTATCATCATTATGGGCGGGGTCCGGCCCACCTTCCGTCTCGTCTCTTCACTTAAAATTATTAAGCACAACACACACACCCTTGTCTCTCACACACGCATGCACGCACACACGCA